>JACCGJ010012672.1:0-30750 GCA_013407085.1 Atriophallophorus winterbourni
CGCACATAAACTTGACAAGAACCAACAGCCGAAAATTAGTAATGAGCTAGAATAAATAATCGGTCAAGTTTAAGCATTTCTATCAACGCAGTTCATTGTGCAGATCTGTTGTAACAATCGAATCAAAATAAAAATGGAACATAATCTTCAGCTCCTGAGTAACACCACAGCGTTATTTATTTCGAAGCGTTTTATGACCCAATCATGCTTCCGAACACCGTGGTTTGTTTCAGGAACATTTCATAAAAATCGACAATCCAATATCTCGTTAAATCCACAATTTTGGCAGAGCCTTAGACCGGGAGTGAAATTTTATTGCGCTGGCTAAGCCCGGCAAAACATTGATAGACAACATTCATTTCTCCAAACATTAGCTCAGGAAGCGATGGTCTGTTTTCATGAATACACAAGTTCACCGTCTATAGAATGGGTCGATTGAGCAACGAAATACACTTGGAAGACATCACGTCAAGCCCGATCATGCCTGTAACAGGGTCAGTACTCAAGAGAAGGGTCTAAATCACTCGGAGATTTTACTGACCACTTTCCAAGGATGAGAATGTGTATATTAATCGCAATTTCAATAAGCGGAATGCTCTGGTTATACACTTTTCCTGATTGGCAGTTAAGAATTCGGTATAAGCTACCCGCGTAATGCTGTCTCTGGAGATGATGATTACAATCTCTCGCCTAAATGATACATCGGTGGAGAATGAATGAAGAAAATGATTGCGGTCACCTTGCTTCACATTTCAAGGTGAATATCTTGAACGATCACTGTTTTGGTGCGATAAAGCGACACAGGTTTCTTGGCCTTGATTGCATATTCGCGAGCTTCTACTCTGACTCGTGAACTCTTCCTCATCAGGCCAAATGAGATCGTCATCAAACCTCTCCGGAAGCATTCATTGTCTCTTGACCAAATTCTGTTATTCTCGTCTCTCGGGGTTTGATTGGCTGATTCCAAACTCACAGCGTGTCGGTTTCTTACTAGCGCTTCTGCGTCGTTCAATTGGATTTGCTCATTTTGGAACGTAGGCGTTTTCTGTGGCGTCTTATTGAATGTGCTGGATTAAAAATGGTGTAAATGGTTATCAGCAAGACGATTTTTGTCGAAATTGCTTTTATGACGTATTGCCAAGCTCAATGACAACGCAAGCTTCAGAAATTTGATAGGTGGTTCAGCTGACCATTTATCAATGTGCTTGCCTCACTGTTGATAGCTTCCTGACGACAATAAAAGCACCAGGAGCACATACTTTGCAGCAACCACATCTTGATGTGTCAATCTAGCTTGTCGATTCCCGTATTGTTTCTAGGAAGTGTGGTTTCTTCATGAAGGTATGACTACAGGGCAGTGATATTCGATCTCAGTGTCAAAATGTTGCTCTTGATGACGAATATTTTGACTCCGTTAAGAAGGAAAAATCCTTCCGGAACAATTTCAACCGTTCGTATAACAAGCAGATAATAATGACAACTATTTTTGGAACTTATCAGGCAGGCCCTGCAGGCAGGCAGTAGGATCAGGATCCACATGCGCTTGAAACACTGGAAGAATGGCTACCAACGTTTGAAAGTGTAAGCCACTGTTGGATGTGGTTCACACGACAAAGCTGTTCAACCCCATGCGCCTGTACATAGATGGGCTAAACGCTTTGCATCCATTTCCATCACGCCCTAACCCCACGACTTTTTCATACTTGTCACACTCGCCAGGTAGGGACAGTATGATCAGGATCCGCATGCGCTTGAAACAGTGGAAGAATGGTAAACAAGGAGCGCTAGTATGTCACTGTGGTTCCAAGGTTGTCACAGCCGGGGGTGGCAGTGGGGATGAGCTCCCACTGTCTATAAAATGCTCCCATATGGCGTGCGTCTCAAATAGCCTCTGACAACCAAAGCCCAGCTTCTGGCCTGCACGTGGCGGAACTGCTTCTACTGACAGGAGAAGGGGCGACGGCGGATGACTGGCGCCTCAAAACCAGTTTGCTCCGGGCAGATGGAGCTCGTCAGCCTGGGAGGGCAGTCCATCCAAGGGAAGGAAAACCCTGATTCCAAACCTCCGCTGCCTTGCAGCATACCCGATTGCGGGAAAGGCTTCTGGGGTGAACCCTGAGGAAAAATCCCTGCTGCCTTGCAGGTTACACATGATCGTGCAAAGGCTAGAGAGGCGTAGTCGAACAATCGCCGAGGCACTTCAAGAGAGGCGCAAGAACCCTCAAAATCGTCACCGGCTCTCGCGAAGGGAAAAACCGCTGCCTTGAGGAAGACTTTTGAGTCAAAGGCTCCGGGTGGGGTCTCCTAAGCTAACCCCCTACTTCGGCCTTGGCAACCGGGTAGTATGTCGCCTACAACAAAAGACCATGGAAGCTACTTCAACATCATCATGTACACTCTTCATAGTATACTTGTTGGCACATCATCTGTAAGACTTGTGTAATAATAATAATAGTATGTCACTGTTGGATAAGGCTGGTACGACCAACCTGTTCAATCACATGTTTATTCAAGTTAAACCCATAACCATGAAACAAAATATACATTTGCATGCTTTTCCGTCACACACCCCACGACCGGTTTCGTGCTGCTTGCACTCATCAGGTAGGGACAGTAAGATCAGGATCCGCATGCGCTTGAAACAGTGGAGGAATGGTAAACAAGTATCGCTTGTATGCAACTGTTGGATAAGGTTGGTACGACTAACCTGTTTAATCACATGTATCTAACCACATGTTTATAATGGGGTTAAACCCATAACCATGAACACAAATGCTCATTTGCATGCATTTCCATCACGTACACACCCCACGACCGGTTTCGTGCTGGTGACACTAGTCAGGTACGGGTAGTAGGTGCGTGATGGAAATGCAAGCAAATGAGGATTGTTCATTAAGAACTCTTGATTTCGTTCGTCGCTTGAGTACAGTAACGCTCGACGAGGACACCACGAGCGATCTAGAATTAGCAAAAGAAGCACTTAATTCTGATGCAACTTTGACAGATCGTACAAACTTGAGTGTACAGCAAATCATCAACGGTATAGCGATTTGTCTAAATATGAACCACTTCTTGATTAATGGACAGTTATACATGTAAAAGGAAGGCTTAGCGATGGGTTCACCTATTTCCTCAGTGTTAGCGGATATGTACATGGAGCATTTTGAAGAGTTAGCTCTAACAAATGAAGCTCTGCGACCAAATATATGGTGGCGTTGTCGATGATTCATTCGTCATCATAAAACGCGACAGATTGAAAGCATTCCATGATTACCTTAACAACATGGATCCAAAAATCCAAGTTACAAAGGAGATTGAGTCGACAGAAGGGACTCTTCCATTCTTGGACTGTCTCGCACGAGAGCAGAATGGTAAAATAAGCACTACGGTCTATCGTAAGCCAATCGACACAGATGCGGTACTCATCAGCGCACCCCCAAAAAGTATTTAATTCAGTTGCGAAATCGCTGTTGTACAAGGTTGAACGCTTGGGCAGCGATGCCACCGATAAAAAGCGAGCCCATCAAGAAGTTAGTCGTCGACTTGCTGATCATGGTTACCCTAAGAGCCTAATTAAACGCCAACTGAAACAGGTAAAATACGCAGCACCCAAAACGGAGAAAGTTTGGCATGAAACAGTTTCTATACCTTACGTTAAGAAAGCGTCAGAGGGGATAAGTCGAATGTTGAATAACGCAGGAATACAAGTAACGTATAAAAGGGGTAGAACGCTCAGATCCTTATTAACGCATCTCAAGGATAAAATACCTTCAGGCTGCGCGACGAATTGCGTATATAAAATCAACTGCAAGGGTTACTCGGGAGTATATATCGAGCAAACATCAAGAGAACTCAGTACTAGGATAAGTGAACAAAAATCCAATCGGTAAGCAGCCACGCAATTCCAATGAATATCAATCACTCCTAAGAGATTCAGCACTAGCTGAACACAGGCCACAGCGTAGATCTTGATAACTTAGAAGTAATAAGGCGGGGAATAAAACCATACATGGAACGACTTCACGTTGAGGCGGTTGAGATAACAAAGGCTGGTAAGAATGCAGTCAATAAGGTGGATGGGGCTGATATCTCCACAATATGGCGTCCGGTCCTGCAGCGGATAAACATTAACGTGCGTAACCCTTAGTGTGCGCACCGATTACGCAATCGCGCTAATCTGTCAGCAGATGTCATTCACACCTGCCAAGACTAGAACAATTAAGGGATTATACGGCACGTAGGGGTGGTGGTGCGTCAGTTGATTTTGATCGCGCCTGCTTATCTTAACTGGTGCAAAACCCACCATCGGCTGTGCAGTTCTTAACCAGCTTAAGATTGGTCAAGTGAATGACATTTAAGCTTGATCTCTGTTCGTACTGACACCCTTGGTCAGTCAGAACGGAAACGTTACCCATAAACTATTCTCACAGATTCATTACAAACGTTATTGTTTCATGATTATGATTCCCCGATCGGTCACGAACATTTTCGATTACATCACTCACACAACACTCTCCATGTCGGCTACCCAGGAAACATCAAACCTCCAATTCGGGTAAAATAAACAACAAGAAAAAATCATCTTTATTAGTTACCAGATCAATAATAGAGACTAGTCAAAAGTGGTGTATAACCGAGACCCACGGTTGCTGTAAAGTAAACGCACCCGATCCATCAATCAATCAATGGTCGCGTCAAAATGTCGGAAATGGGTTTAAAGGAGAGAAAAAAAACAAAACCTAAGGGCAGATCATCAGTGCAATTTGAAAACAAACTAATCATGGTTCGCAAGTCGCAAGGAAAAGAGGAATGGGAAAGAACGTTGGGTCTAGCCAGACACACACAAAGAGAGAGAGCGCGTGTGTGTACGTTAATAGATCAATGGCAAGCTTGGGGAACAGCTGCAAGGTTAGCGAAAGCACTCGGGTAGACGTGAGCAGAGAGCTGAAAAGGAAACGAAAAATCATGGAGGCCGTAGAAAAAGATACGAATACACTTTATCCCAGTGAATTCAAGGTAATTCAAAGTTTTAATAGTCTAAAAAGCAAATACTTTACAGTATGCAATACGAGGCCGACCCGTGGACGGGGTTGAGCAAGCTCACAGCACCCGCCCGTAAGCGATAAATACGGGTAATTTCATTGGTCCTAGTTCAAGGACCGTTGCAGAAATTACACTGCAAAGAACAGATACTACACACATGATCTTAGCTCAGAGAGCCGAGAAGCAGTCTCTGACTGTGCGGCACTTTACCTGGATCAGGCTTGTGCTTTCACATCACTTTACAGCATGGTTTGTTGTAGATATCTCAGTGCCAAAGAACAGCTGTGTAGGCGTGCTTGGCGCTCACGCAGATCAGCTGTTTTGCACGCTTCGTGTCGATGTGAAGCTGATTGGCCGTCAGTTCGTGTACGTGAGCCAATCAGATTAGACAGCTCGGCGCCTTCGTTAGTCATTGGCGTATCGCAAGGGATCACGTGATTTTAAGGTTGAATACACTGATTCGCTGTTTCAACTCTCTCTGAAATAATGACAGTTTCAAAGTGGGTCCACTTTTTCAAGTTCCACCAAAACTAATCTAAGTGCCTCTACGTGATGGCGGAAAACAGTCAGAAACCGGTCGCGGAGTTTAAGTGTTTGGGATGAGTAATATGTCGTGCCAAGGCACGTGATCACGCGGTGGTAAAATACGATCGATTTGAATAAGCAAAAACATAGAAGGTGAATTATCCATATTTGGTATGTGACAGTGGATGATTGAGCGAACGTTTGAACATGGTTACAGCTGACCGCTGATTTGACATATAACTTTCTTTATTTCAGACGGTTATGCACCGCAAGACACCTTGAGGAGCTGTGTGCAACGTCCATCAATCGACGCAAGAAAAGTCCTTGTGATTGACTGGTGTTTGCTTGTACGGAATTCGACAAGGCCGACCAGTTAAACCAGGCTAGAATAAGGAATCATGATTAGGCAAATTGTACGCAGAAGGCAGTGTATCGAAATCCAGCGAAGGTGCAGAGTTTAACACCGCAGGACAAACGGCAGATCGCAGATTCCGGTAAGTGGATACCAATGTTAAAATGCCAGAAAGAGTGTGTACGATTGTACAAGCTACTTCTTGCGTAGTTATGCCCAAAAACCTATTATCCTAGCCTCAGGCACCTCAACATTCCAACTTTAACTGAATACGGGGCTATCGCTAGTTCTAATAGCATGCACAAGATACAACCCATTATTAGTGATCACTTTATCATGCAAACAAGCAGACACATAACCTTGGTTTTATCGTTCCATGCCCTCTAAGCTCATCCTAGCAACGACAACTCACCTTCACATGAAAATGTTTTGAAAGCAATCGGTTAGAACAGTTTTGTGAGCAACGTTTCACATCTGACACTGAAGCTTTGTCAGGCCAAGAGGGTGATAGTCAGCACAGGGAACTGATTACGTAGCACTCCAACCGCCAACTCTATTTGATCGTATGACAAAACAATCAGTGCAATTCTATGGGTGTCAATCAGCCTATTTACCTAGCACAGCGTGAATTCGGTCAAGGTCAATTCAAGGCAAAACACGTGACAAATGGTTATAACGTTGTTTAGGCTTCAAAATATGTTTTAATCCAAAGCAGAATTCCAGCCTCAATAAATACTTTCCGTCACAAGATATATACTTTCCCTATAACCCGTGTCTCAGTATGGTATGGTATGAAAACACAAGCCTGATTCAGGCAAAGTGCCGCACAGTCAGAGACTGCACGTGGGCTAAGATACTGTCAGGTTGCCCAGGCCTAGACAGATATGAGGAAGAAAACAGAACAGGAAATGGTAGTGAGACTCCAGCCTGTTTCAGCATGCAGCTCACTACCTCTGGCCAATCAATTTGGCACGGCGTTAGCCGCACAGCGAAAAGTCTCAGAGATTTTAACGGAACACGGGTTATTGCCTATCTGTAATGCCGGATCACACGCTTGATAAAACGCATACTTACCATGACTGTGAAACGTTATACAAACAGACAAATAACCTGATGCGCATTGCTCCAGGCCCAATAGGCTCATCCAATCAACGACCTCAGAGCTCCACACTATGCGTTATCAACACATACCACGAATCACCGATAATTGACAGCGTGCAATGACAGGAAAGAATGCGAGAAATAACGGCGAGCTTGGCATCCGGAACGAGCGATTCCGGTATGCCTGGAAGCGGTACGTCAGGTGCTCAACCGAGTGGAGTAAATGTTGCTCCAATGGAATGCGTCGGAAATGAAATATCAGTGCCGCTTTCACGAGGTGCAATTTAAATTAATTAAGAGCTAAGAGCACGTTGACGTGAGAATTGGAGCGTCGATGAAGGCTGTTCTGACGCTCAAAGATCCGAGGAGTTTTTCCCATTCTACTCGCGTTTAATAAGTAAACGAGAATAAAGCGAAGGCTGTTGTTGTACCATCTCCTGCGCGCATTAACTCTGGTCTATCATACTCAACCATTCTTCTGCCACGATTCAACGGCAATCATGCATGATGGTCTCCACAAACGTACAAGTGGTGACTTGCACGGACGAGTACTTCAGTGCTGCGCGGCTAACACCGTGCTAAATTAATTGGTCAGCGGTAGTAAGCTGCATGTTGGAACACGCTGGAGTCCCACTACCATTTCTATTTTCATTCTCATGTCTGTCTAGACGTAAGCAACCCGACTGTACCTTAGCCCACGTGTAGTCGCTGACTGTGCGGCACTTTGCCTTGATCAGGCTTATGCTTTCATATGATATCATACCATACTGGTGGTGATACGACTGAGCGCAAGTAAGGCAGAGAAAAGCGTGGCATGGGATATCTGAGGGAAGGCACGTAGTTTGTCTACCACCACCATCATCATTATAGTCACAGACAGTGGGATAGGAACTACCATGTAAAAGATTAAACAAGGATACATGTTGAGGTTTAAGGATTTGTTTAAAATAGATGCAAAGCATGGCATGGTTGTACGACCCGGGAACTCATTCAAACTGACTGTGCTGCACACAGTTGAGTTGCAATGCTACCGTTCGGTAAGACCGGAGAAAATCCCATCCCCTTGGTCAAAAGCTGGTGTACCTTGCCGCACAACACCGTATTTTTCTTACAGAACTGTCAAAGTCCAAACAATGACCGACGTTCAGACTGCACAGAACTTTGACTAGCTTTAGGCTTGTGATTTTATACCTCAACCACACCAACCAAGAACGCATGCGTTGAACAAAATCAACGTGACAATTATCTTGTGTGTGTGTGCACGCCATTCTATTACAGGAAGCACACCGCTTGCTTGTAAGTACTGGCACATAGACTATAATAATCATCATCATGAAGCACACGTCTGGAGCCAGACAAAGTATTAAGCAATATGAGGAAGGAAAAGCAGATAAGCGGAATATGCAAAGGCAAATGCGCAAAAAGCAGCTTGTTTTTTTTTAGTTTCACTGCATGCGATTTAGTGCTTTTTGTTTGAATACACCGGATAAAAGATTAGGACACACATAATAAAATACACTGGGGCCACTGACTTCGGTTTGCAGCCATATTGCGTAAGGTTTCCAGCCAACTATTAGGTGGAGCTTTTGGACCCCACCCAGGCAAACGAATACGCCCAACTGAGCCTAGCGCTAAGATGAGTTTCTTCATCCCAACGCGCCACGTCATGGACTGGCCACCCGATCTTTTCTCCCAGCTTCTGTCAGGCTCTGCGAATAAGGCGCGGTACGGTAAATGGTGAGTAGGCATTCTTAAAACATGTCCCAACCATCGCAAACGAGCAAGTATCAGCATTTCTCTCAGTCTATGACCGCTTGGTCCTAACACCAACACTATAATAGCCTAGTATATATGTATGTATGCATGAATGCTGCACGAATGTGCAATCGTGCAGCATTTCTGTGCTGTGCGGCTAACATCGTGCTAAATTGATTGGCCAACGGTAGTGAGCTGCATGCGAATACACGCTGGAGTCTCACTACCATTTCTATTCCCCCCTCATATCTGTCTAGGCCTGGGCAACCTGACAGCATCTTAGCCCACGTGCAGTCTCTGACTGTGCGGCACTTTGCCTGGATCAGGCTTGTGCTTTCATACCATACCATACCATGTATGCATGAAAGCATAAGTCTGATCTACGCAAACTGCCGCATAGTTATAGAATGCATGTAGGCCACAATACGGTCAGGTTGCTCAGACCTAGACAGATATAACGAGAAACAGCTTTGTAATGAAAATAAGCTAGGCGGTAAGCTACCAGAACCAGACAGGAAACAACCACATCATGTTACGGTGAAGGCAACTTTATGAATCACTCACCTATATTGAATATGTACAAAACGCATCGCCTCAGTTTAGTCGAGAACTCAACAAAGAATCACTCATCGATCGTGGCGCATTTGGCGGCTGTATACGAAACACGTGGGTTGTACGGGTGAACCGTTGACCTTCAGCGAGCGTCCTTGAACTTGAATTGTAAAGTTGAAACGTTTTCGTCAAGCTCGGCCGTCTGCAAGCCGACGGCGAAGATTGGACTGACGGCTGATGACGCGGAGGTAGCCCGGAATAATCCGGGAACTTTGCTTTGCTTCTCTGAACCGGCGGGTGACTCGAACCGATAGGGTTGAAGTGTTCCGAGAACGATCGTTTGGTAGAGTTGTCTAGCAATGCCAACTGTCGCTGAACTTGAAGAGAATAGGGAATGTGCATGCTGCCAATCAGAGGGTTTCGCGACTTGGAACGGATGGTTGATACGGACAACAAATCAGGACTACTCGAGCCACTGGAACAGAATTCAGAGCAATTTGTTTTCCGACGAAACGCTGGCGCATCAATCAACGGGACACTGGCGGAACGGGGACCAGAAGGGACGTTGTCGTAGTCACCGAGAAACGAAAGTGACGCACGGGATGCTCGCTTAAGCGAAACGGTTCGCGGTTGAGATTTCATTGCTGGTTCACATTGCTGCTCGGTCGATGATTGGTCGGTCACAGTGGAGGAGGAATCAATGTCTCGAAAACCATCCAATGTGTCGAACACAGGATGAGCGGAAGACGGTGATACACAAACATCGGGAGCATGATTCGTAACACGGGTTAGTTGCTCTTTGCGTAAGCTATAATGGTATTCACGACTGGACAGCTTGATGGAATCTAAACCTTCACACGTGACCGAAGACGTGGTGGACAATTCGGACAGCGTGAGAATCGAACTGACGGAGGCGTGACAAACGGGTGGATGGTCCATTTCCGCGAGGCTCTCGGAACAATCAGACAGCACGCTGGTGGTGGTTCGATCACGATTCTTCACGCTGATAAATTGCTTTGGATCGATGCTGACCGGCTTCGGAGGTTCCATACAAAACCGCTGCTTCGCTTCGAGTTTGTAGCAGTGTATTGGCGAAGAGACGGCACGCGATTCCTGAATCTTTGGAAGTCCATAGCCGGTTATCGGGAACGGGTAGAGGTGATGGAAAGAGGTGGAAGGCGGTGTACTGTCATCGGAGGATGAGGACGAGGAGGAGTTTCTTGGTGATGGGCTGAGCCGATTGACAGGGATTTTGTTGCTTTGTGTTCGACGCATACACGGTGCCTTACGTTGTCGCGGAAGTCGGGGACGACTGATAGGTCTATTGGGTGGAAGGGGTGGCGCAGGTTCTTCGGATTCACTGGACCTAGATGCAAAGTAGAGGAGCAATGTGAACAAAAGAACAAATTCAAAATGACGTATTACCATCAATGGGAGTAGAGAGAAGTAACTGCACTTCCACAAATTGCAGATGACGCTTTACCAAGTGCCTCTAAAGTGAGCGGTCATGAGCAAGTTCTTACCAACTCGCCTGGTCAACGCCAAGAGCTTTCATAGCTCTTTGGCAAACGTCTTTGTACCGCAAGTGCGATCTGCCAAATGATCGACTTCCTGATTTTAACGCACAATAGAGCAGATTTTTTTGGAATATGACCATTTCCGTTCTGTACACACGACCCAACCGTTAGTTTAGTGGTTAGGACATTGGTTTATGACGCGGAGTAAACAGCATGATAGCGACAGCGGTGATGCAATTTCACAGGAATCTAGGCAACGGTTCGTTACTCTCAAGAATCGATATAGTAGTGTTCCCAGATCACATTGGAAAGAAAGGATGGACACCTCTCCAAGGTGTTATACTGCGGATGTCACTGCTTCATCTAAACATGCATACGTTGACAGTTGATTGATTGCAAAAGGGAAACTTGGTATAAAGCAAACTCACGCGAGACAATCGTCCCAAGCAGCTGTTCGATGCCAATTGTTCCTGGAAGGGAGAAAATGAGGAAAGGATGATGGTTCGGAAGATTGTGGGGGGAGATGGAAACAAACTAGAAGCCGACCAATCGGCCGCAGCAAAGATCGAGATATATCGTAATCCGTGGGGATGTGACATTGGGCCAAGAATGCAAATGGAAGGACGGCGCAACATATTCCCTCAATAGTTTGGAATTGAAAAGCGGCATTCGAGAGAGAGAGAGACAGTAACACCGTATACATTGATGAGACAAAGCAGGAAATCAGCAGAACACGTGTCGTGTTGAGAAACGCAACATGACAAACAATGAAACCATCCTAACTCGCTGCGCTGTGTGTGATGTGAAATCACAAGCCTGATCCAGGCAAAGTGCCACACAGTCAGAGACTGCACGTGGGCTGAGATACTGTCAGATTGCCCAGGCCTAGACAGATAAGACAAAATAGAATAGAAATGGTAGTGGGACTCCAGTGTGTTTCAGAATGTAGCTCACTACCAGTGGCCAATCAATTTAGCACGATGTTAGTCGGTCGTGTGTGTGTGTGCAGGAAAAGTGTACTTTAAACAGAAACGGACACCGAGTGAAATGAAAATGCAAGCAGCTACAGCGCTAGTACAATGTTAAAAAATATATAATGTAAAGCACATTGACTAAAGTGACAGGGGTAGATAGATAATCGCCACGAATGTATGAAATCACAAGCTTGATCCAGGCAAAGTGCCGCACAGTCACAGACTGCACGAGGGCTAAGATATCAAAGGTTCCAAAGGTTGTCATACCCGGGGGTTGCAGTGAGGATAAGCTCCCAATGTTTATAAAATGCTCCCATATGGCATGCGTCTTAAATAGCCTCTGACAACCAAGTCCAGCGACTGGCCTGCACGAGTGGCTCCCCAACCCCGGCGGAACTGCTTCTACCAACAGGAGAAGGGGCGAGGGCGAGTGACTGGCGTCTGAAAATCAATTTGCTTCGGGAAGATGGAGCTCGTTAGCATTTCATCGAAGGGAAGGAAAACCCTGATTTTAAACCTCCGCTGCCTTGCGGGATACCCGATCGCGGAAACGGCTTCGGGAGAAAACCCTGAGGAAAAATTTGAAACAGAGTCTGGCAGACTGTTAGTTGGTGCATACCACCTCTTTCTGGCAACTCCCTGCTGCCTTGCAGGTCACACTTGGTTGTGCAAAGGCTAGAGAAGCTGACTCGAACAATCGCCGAGTGGTGCTGGGGACGCCGTTTGTACCCAAATTCCCAAGAATCTTCATTGAAGCCGACTCATCCTCCAAAAGGAGATAGTCGCACAAAAGTAAGATATCATCAGGATGCTCAGGCTTAGACAAATATGAGAATGAAAATAGAAATATGAGATATAACCGATATATACATCATTATATACAAAAATATTATAGTGTATCTCAAGAGAAAGGGATTTCTATGTTCTCGGTTACGGTAACGTTTCGTTTCTAACGCAGAAGCTTCGTCAGACGAAGGGCGTTAGCCATCTAGTAGATAGTATAGAGAGTGCGTTATATGTGTTATGAGTTTGTTATAGCGAAGGTACAAACAGCGTACAACTACATCTTACTCGGAATAAAGGACAATCAGGCGTTCGAGACCTGAAACGTTTCATGAACCGCGATAATCAAGCAACGCGGGTACGGTTAGTAATTCACCAACGTGGATAAAACCGCAAACACTATATTACCTGAAGCCATCGGACGAATTTCGGAGGACAACATCAAGAAGCGAGGAGCTGGTGTTCAATTCCCAGTTCGCGCGGCGTTCCATTTCCGGGAGACCAAGATGACCAGCCAAGTAACACCCGGGACTAGGAGCACGTTCATCACGAATACCACGACGTGATCGATTCGACGAATCGCCCCAAGGCCCGACGAACGATTTTCGAAAGTTTTGTGGTCGCGGAGACGGTGAAGACGACGAATCAGCCGCGCGGTTTCTTCGGTTGCTGGGGATAACCGCTTTAACCACAGAGACACCCATCACTTCGTCTGGGTTTCCCGTCAGCCCGGTAAGTAGAGCTGACTTGCCGGGGTACGGGGGTATTGGGTTGAGTTTGGACGGGAGTTTAGGTCTCGCTTTGAAGCAATCTTGCGTAGTCAGGCGTCGATCACACTCGCTGGGTGTGGTGCTTGTACCGAACGGGAATCGCTGACCTATATGGAGGAAAGCGTTAAAGAATAATGGCATTTCGGGGTGGGGGTGGGGTGAATTAGCATTTGTGATGTGTCACGCTTACTTCTCAGTCGATCAATCAACGAAGCATCACACAAGTTCTTCAACAGCCGACCGACCCGTGAAATATCTGGTTCCGAGACGGGGGAATGAGCGAAACAGTAAAATTTATCTGAAATGGAGGAAAACTTGGAGAACGATGCCCTCATGACGAACACGAGAAAAAGTAAAATAGGTTCCCAGGTGGAAAGCCGCCGGAGACAAGAACATTATGATTTCGGGAAGTTTCTGCCTGTTAGAATCCACCATAAACCGAATCAGTCATATCGCGCGAGGCACCCTACACGATTGTGAAAGAATATCTACATGTGCAGCAAGTGGGTTTCAAATCAGCAGCCAGCATTATAAAGTGAGTATCGTTCACAAGACCGCCCAAATAAAGAAGATCTTGAATAGAAAGGTCACAAAAGCAAGTGACAATTCACCGAACATGTTAATTGGTTACGGGGGTGAAACTTTGATGTTGCTGTGGCGGTTTGTGGAGTTTGTTTAGAAAATGTAGATGCCTGACGGCCTCGGGTTGAAACCCAATGCTTTAGAGTCAAGGAATTTAAGACAAGGGCTTCTGAAGAGGTCCCTGCATACTTCGGTTCAGATTCTCTACGTCGACAAACAACCAGAAAAATAGTTCTTTGTAAGAACCTTATTTAACAGTGGCTTTCAATCATATCTTTATTTACTAATTTTCCACTGTTTCAAGGCTCACTGAACCTGATCTTACTGTATCTACCCGATGACGGCAAACAGCCAGAAACCGGTAGTGGAGTGTAAGTGCGGGGATGTGAGCAACACATTACTCCGGTCATCCATAAGTGCCTTGAGTGTTTGACCAAGCATCACTATGTGATTCTGTGTTTGAAAATTGTGGTTCGTTGTAAGAACCCTATATAACAGTGGCATTCATGTATAAATTTGTTTACCATTTATCCACTGTTTCAAGGCTCACTGAAGCTGATCTTACTGTCTTCACCTGATGACGACAAACATTCACAAACCAATCATCAGTGCGGGGGATGTGAGAGTAGCATTGCATAGACAAATTTTAAACGCATTGAGCGCTTGATCAGGAATCCCTGTGTGGTGTTATAAGATTCTGCTGAACAGTCAAACTTCGTTTTCTCTTTGCCTCTTTGCCGGGGATCTCAGAACCACACACAACACACCGTCCGATAACTTGCCATGACACCAACTGCCTCCCGAGGACTTACCAATGACTTGGTTCCCGTGTGCTCGAACTCGCGTCGCGTTGCCAGGCTGCAGCTGCATTCCACACTCGGCACACCGAAAACATTGACGATGGAAGTAGAGGTCGAAATCGGTTTGGCGTTCGGTCAAATACAAGCGCTTCTGGCAAATGTAACAACACGAGCTGCTCTTGCTCGGAGCGAACAGGCGAGCGACATTCGGTGGGATGGCGACGGGCTGTGTGAGGAGAAAGCAACGGCGGAGGGTTGAAGCTACCAAACAAGAGCTTGGGTGTTAAAGATTAGATCAGATGTGCAATCGTGCTGTGCGGCTAACACCGTGCTAAATTGATTGGCCACCGGTAGTGAGCTGCATGTTGATACAGGCTGGAGTCTCACTGCCATTTCCTGTTCTTTTTTCTTCCTCATATCTGTCTAGGCCTGGGCAACCTGACAGTATCTTAGCCCACGTGCAGTCTCTGACTGTGCGGCACTTTGCCTGGATCAGGCTTGTGCTTTGTTACCTTACCTTAAACAGTAGATCAAGTGCTAGAGTCAGGACTGCAGCCTTGACACTAGGACTGTGACATGTCCAATATGTGATACACACAATGATACCAGTTTCAGGCCCCAAGCAACGTGTACCAATTGAGACTCGCTGTTGTTCATGGCATACTCTTGTAGAACTCACCTTTAGCGGAATGGCGCACAAACGTCCACCTTGCTGTCTACTCTTTCGAACTGAAGTTATCCAGGTTCGAGCTTGGTGCACCACGGGCATACACAGATGATTCTAAGAATTGCAGTAAAATGGTTACACTTGATTCATTCGTGCACCGTCCTTAATGCAGAAACTGTTGAATGCATGTTCCATTGGAGGTGTAGGCACATCTTCCCAGTTTTTTGTGCTACTCTTCTAGAGAATCCGTGGCTATTTAAGTCCACCCTTCCCCATCTTTTCAGGATTTGCATTTAGAATGGTTGTATGGAAGTGAAGCATCGGTACGTGTACAGGTGTAATGCGTTGTACTGTTATAATACTAGTGTTGGATATAGTCACGATACGAACCAACAACCATGGAAACAGGACGTGTGTTTTCGACCTGACTTTGCTAACTCACATACTATTCGGGCGTTTAGATTTCTGAACTTCAAGTTGTAAAATTTTACCACGGTTGCTGACATCGGAAGTTGTAAAGTATTCATAACACTCGCCCGTGCTGCACTACATCTATCGTGAGACTTAGCATAGCTAATATGAAGCTAAATTTCAAGTTGCAAATAAGGATTTATTCTCGACTTTGTCGATTAATTAGGTTTAGCACAAAGTCAGAACGGAGTTCGATTGTCAGGCAACGGATACGCATACCTGATGAGCGACAACAACCGCGAAACCGGTCGTGTGCTTTTCAATCGGCATATGGCTACACAGTGCCCGGATGTGCAATTGTGCAGCGCAGCTGCATGCGAATACGCGCTGGAGTCTCATAGCCATTGCTATTTTTCTTTCCCATATCTGACTAGGGCTGGGCAACCGGACAGTATATTAGCCCACGTGCAGTCCTTGACTGTGCGACTCTTTGCTGGGATCAGGCTTTGACTTTATACATTCATACACATTCCAAGATTCTTACTTCAACTGCAAATTATGTGAATCACAATAATTATAAACGAAATGATAGGGTCCCAAGGTCCAAGGAAAGGTTACCACAGCCAGACGATAACAGCAAACACCCAAATGCAGCAGAGATAGCGGCTGTCAAATACTTGGAGACGTGTAATGTAGCCTATACGGAATGCCCAAGTATGGGAACCCATACAGTAATACAGTCAGAACCGTCGCTTTGCAGACTCTACCTTTGAGTAATAGGGACGGTTTATTCTGACGTCAGAGGTGAGGTAGCTGTATCACCTGTCACAGAGAATTCGCAAAGATCGGGTAAGGTAAGGTAAGAAAGCACAAGCCTGATCCAGGCAAAGTGCCGCACAGTCAGAGATTGCACGTGGGCCAAGATAGTGTCAGGTTGCCCAGGCCTAAACAGATATGAGGAAGAAAAAGTAACAGGAAATGGTAGTGAGACTCCAGCCTATTTTAGCATGCAGCTCACTACCTCTGGCCAATCAATTTAGCACGGTGTTAGTCGCGCAGCACTGAAGTACTCGTCCGTGCAAGTCACTACTTGTACGTTTGTGGAGACTATCATCCGTGATTGCCGTTGAATCGTGGCAGAAGAATGGCTGGATCGCTGATAAAAGTGATAAAAGCAAATAAATCGCACTCGAGGGAAAACCCGAGCACAAACACACTCACCTTGATGACAGTGGCTTCTCGTTCCAGATTTGAATTGGCATGGACCACGCGTAGTTCCGCAGTGCTCGAGCTCCGCTGGAGGGAATCCGATGACGATCGGCTGCTAGGCCCGTTGGATGAAGATGGTCGCTTTTTGATGCCGATGGCTGGAACTACCTGCGTACGACGTTTCGCGGATGCTGGATCATGCTGTGGGAAGGATGGCGACATCGGAGTGTTTTATCGCATACGCCAGGCAACCAAATGGTGTTAGTTGAGTCTGGGAGGGGAAGCGTATGATATACCTCTTCTTGCTATTATTATGATTAATGTTCAATCTTTTACCCTACTACGACAGCGCCGCCTGCGGTGGCTTGGTCATGTCTACAGAATGGAAAATGCTCGTATTCCGAAAGATATACTCTAGGAAATCGACCATTGGACAGACCGCACTTGCGGTACAAAGACGTTTGCAAAAGAGATATGAAAGCTCTTGGCATTGACACCGCGAGTTGGGAAGAACTTGTTCTTGACCGCTCACATTAGAGGCATTGTATAAAGCGTCGTCTGCAAGGTGGGGAGGTGTAGATACAGCTCTTGGCTGCTGAACGCAAATCATTCCGCTGGCGTGCAACTGACGCCCTACAACCGAGTTCTGTCTATCGTTGCAAGCGCTGTGTGAGAGATTGTTCCTCCCGCATTGGACTATTTCGCAGGAGATTTCGTGCGATTGTGATGTACATACATGATCGAAATCGATGGAAGGAGGCCAACATGTTCAATCTTCATCACCATCATCGCACATCTATACACCGAATGAGTAGATCAGATCAACCTCATTCCCCAAAAATGGGTATTCGAGAAAAGAATTGTTACATACGAATGCGCAATCGAACGGAATTCTTGTACTGTGCAAGTAACACGGTGCTACAGCGATTGGCCCACAAAGTGAGCTGCAAGTGAGAACACGCTTCCGTCTCACTGCCATTACGACTTTCTTGTGCATCGGTCTAGACCTAGGTCACCTCGAAGTCCAAGTGTACGCGGTGCTCCGTCATCATAAACAACATTACACCGGTATCAAGTACCAAGTGCTTGACCTCCAAGAAAACGTGACGTTAAAATCTTAAAAACACGGAGAAGGGTGGGACCCGAAAAGCTGATGAACGTATGAAAGTTGCCTACACCTCGAATAAAACAAGTAGAACGACACCAGCATGACAGCTTCCTTGTGGCTTTCATTGTCACGCAGCATAACAAGCTTGACAGCAAACCACATTAATCAAACACTCTTAGAAGATGTCTACAACAAGACCGCCACTGAACACGATTTTAAGAGAATTTTGATCTCTGTTGGACCGTAACCTGGGAGACCGATCGGACCAACCGCAGCTAGTTTAATAGTCTGACCACTCTTACAACGAGCCATTCCGAGTAAAAACATGGCAAACAAAACTGCGTTAGGGAAATGATGATTTCCCATTCGTAATACTTGACCTAACCTACGAAGTCTATGCATGCTAACTTGTTTTTCGATATCTACCCCGCTTCCAAAGATTCTATTACGGATAGTTGCGTTTCGTATCAGATGAGACCAGGTAACACCAGCGATGGTGCGGAGACAGTGATTGTCGAAGACATGCAGACGTCTTATTTCTTTGTCTTAGTGTCTAGGTTTAACATCCGTACGGCAAAACAACGAGACCTGTAGACTTATAGACCCTGTCTTTGAGCTTTAGAGACAGGCCTTTTTGTCAGGCTCCATTTATCACACATACACACTTGACAGCAAATTTCGTAAGATTTAATCTCTTTCTAGGAAAGCTATACAGAACCTATCCTGCACGGATGTGCAATCGTGCAGCATTTATGTGCTGTGCTAAATTGATTGGCCAACGGTAGTGAGCTGCATGCTGAAACACACTCAATTATCACTACCATTTCTATTCCCCCTGTCATATCTGTCTAGGCCTGGTCAACCTGACAGTATCTCAGCCCACGTGCAGTCTCTGACTGTGCAGCACTTTGTCTGGGTCAGGCTTGTGATTTCATACCATCATCATACCATATACGGGACCTATCCAGTGACCATTGAAAATGAGAACAGAGAGAACTCGGGGTGGCCTGCAAACTCTGTCCAACAATCTCACTACCGGTCGATTGCATGAGCCAAAATCAATAAAGTCCGGCTACTACACGCACACACGGCAGCGCAACAGATAGGACGCTCGACTTCCAGTCGGGCAATTCCGGTTCAAACCTCACGTGGGTTACGTAATTTAGAAAACGGATTAAACCATATCTCGCCCAAAATTGTTTGAAATAGTTTTGAAAACTTGTAGCTCAGGTACCGGATTGTAGTTCATAGTTGTCCTCCGAGCAGTTATAGTTGATTGTGGACGTGTCGTCATCAAACTAGATGGCACCATCAGCGAAACGTCTTTCGAAGCAACTGGGAGGTGGGCATCATTCGAATTTATCTGCTGCGTTTCGCCCTCATCTACTGTGATTGGCTAGAATCCTTGCATGTCCTCGTTGTTGGCGTGTTCTCATTGGTCCGTAGATCCCATCCACTTGAATGTGTTCATTGATCCACGAATTCAATTGGGATAGAACAGAAATCATCGCCAATCACAGTAGATGAGGTCGAAACGCATCAGATAAATTCGAATGATGCCCATCGCCCAGGTGCTTCGGAAGAAGTGTCGCTGATGATGTCATCTCGTTTGATGACGAAACGTCCGCAATCAACCATACCAGCTCGGAGAACAACTATGAACTATAAGCCATATCTCCCCACCATAGCCAGGGAAAATGGGCAACAATACAATTTGGAAATGGAAACATGAATGTGATCAACATCAAACCTTGGCCAAAAATCAATGTCACGTGTTATTTCTCAGGCTGGTCGGACCGATATCGGTGAGAGTTCACGAACTAAGCGTTTCTGGATGCATAAGTTCGGTCGTTTGAGCTGTCCTCAATCTGTTCCAACCAATTCTTCGTGACATGTTGAGGGGTTTACTGACAATTAATCACCAAGTCAATTAATCCCCAGTTTGATAACTTTCGTAGTTGAGTATCGCTGAATTGCTCGAGATGTCCTGGTGCATATCTCAGCATACTTCTTCTTCTGTTTGATATGAACCCCAGCACTTGCTTGAAGAACTAAGGCCGTATGCTGTCGGCAATCCTTTTACAAACCGTTAAGAAATGTCCACATGGTGGGATGTTGACAAGAAAACAGTAACTGTAATGCATGATGCCAAACTTCTACAGCATTATTCGTTCGGGTAACACCACTATTTGCGTCTTCATACTTATTCCAGGTTTCAGGTGGAAATTTTTCTATTCTACATCTAATTCGTCGACCTCGAACAAAGGTATTTTCAAAATAAGATAACAGTTCATTCATCCTCTCACTTTATGGCATAGATTCGGCTAAAATATCAAATGTGCCGACTACACCATTCAACGGCACAATCGTGAGGCGTAAATCATCGACTGCCTCATAATCTGCTTTCATTCCTACTTCACATATTTTTCGAGCAATTCAGCGATACTCAGCTACGGAAAGATTGATGTTCTTAAAATTAATTGCATATCTCTCCTGCTAAAAAAATTCATTTGAACGCATTCTGCATTCTTCAGAAGTTATCAAACTGGGGATGAAGTGACCGGCGACAGTTGTGAGGAACCATGAAGATAACTAGGAACGCCTTCTAAGGCATTAATCGGTGGCTCAATTAGGAAAGATAAGTGCGACGGTAAGGGCAGCATGCTCAGCGGTTGAAATCATATCAAATGTAAAGTGTCATGTGAAATAAGGGGACAAACAGCGGCTTCTGTGCACCAGCTGCATGAAAAGGTATGACAAACACAAAATTAGGGTCGAGGGAAACCGTCTCGTATGGAGTAAGATCCAAAAATTCGTCTTTGCAGGCATTCCATAGGACCTGGTTTCATGCTGCTTGTATTCATCAGGTAGGGACAATACGAACAGGATCCGCTTGAGCTTGGAACAGTGGAAGAATGGTAAATAAGTTGCGCTTGTATGCCACTGTTGGATAAGGCTGGTCCGACAAATCTGTTCAATCACGCATGTAGATGGGGTTAGACCCAATGTCTTTAAAAAATTCGTATTAGCATGCATTTCTATTAATAACTACAGCGGGTTCGAAGGTTTAAACCAGGTGTATGTATGTATGAAAGCACAAGACTGATCTAGGCAAAGTGCCGTACAGTCAGAGACTAAGATACTGTCAGGTTGCCCAGGCATAGACAGATACGAGAAATTGACATGGTACATTCGTGAAAGCGAATGACAGTGGAATGCAGTCGACATTGCATGCAAGACATGATTGTCGAGGCTGTGTGAATGATCGAATCAGCGAAACACGTCAATCACCGCGCGGTGACATTTCGCTTTGACGTACACTTGCAACAAGACTGGAGTCTACTGAGATGGATACCAGGTAAACTGGCATGCTATGGGGAAATCGATATGCAATTATAACCGATTCGCTATCAATGAATCGAACAGCTGTTCACATTGGATTGAGTTCTAGAAACGGTACTTTGCGCACCGATGTGATGTTTATTTTCACCAAACAAAACACGCACCTAGGACAGATACACAGTCAGTTATTTTGTTTAGACTAGGCTTTTGTCCGGGTGGCTAGGTCTAGACCGTGTGTTTCGTTACACAGACAATCTGATTATGGTAGCGAGAGAGTGAATGAATTTCCGTTGCACGGACGGACAAACCGGCAGGGGCTTTGGGTCTTGCTTGTTTGGACGTGGAGCACATTCTATGCTGCTCTCGTCTCTTCATTTATATTGCTTGCATACACACACTCCACGCCCGGTTTTTGGCAATTTGCCTGCAGTCTAAGACCGGCCTGTAGGTCATAATTGTTATAGTTGATTGTGGACGTTTCGTCATCGGACTAGACGACATCATCAGCGAAACTTTATTCGAAGCAAATTGACAATGGGCCTCGCTTGAAATTATCTGCTGCGTGCAACCTGATCTACTGTGATTGGCTGGTATTCTTGGGTGCCCTCATTGTTGGCTTGTTCTCATTGGTCCATAGATTCCATCCAATTGAACGTGTACACTGATTGACTGTGGTGTTGAATACCACGCTTCAAGAAACTCTCGAAGGTGACGAGTTCTGATCCCGGCGAAGATTTCAGTTCCATTCCGATGGAATTCATGTCCTTCTTGATCCATGTGTACCGATAGTAATGAGAAACAAGTCTGTGTTCATGTATTCTTGAATCTAAGCTAGACTCACACTAGATGAGGTCGCGCGCAGCAGATAAATTCGAATGATGCACCGCGGCAATTTGCTTCCAAAGACGTTTCCACGACAATTTCATCAATCAAAAATCAGCTCGGAGAACAACGCTGAACTACAATCACGTACTGGAGCTGGTGGCCGGTCACTTAATCCCCAGGGAAGGTATTTAAGATAGGATTTAAGAAGTTATTTAAATGTGTTCAATGACTCTTGAATATGGTACAAGTAGCAAAGGTCGAATGAGAGTAATTTACACGGGAAACGAGTTTCGGTTCGAGAAACAATCAAATAATGGCAATATTAATAGGAGATGTAGTAAACAAGTAGCGCTTGTATGCCACTGTTGAATAAGGCTGGTACGACCAACCTGTTCAATCACATATGACCAAACACATGTTTAATGGGGTTAAACTCATAACCATGAACCAAAATATTCATTTGCATGCATGCACAAGTGTAGAGCGAGATTAGTTACATCTAACGATGATATCGTACGTAATTTCGCACTTCACACTCACGAGTGCAACAAAGAAAAACTTTTTGGTGAAGAATGCCAATATCCCACCACGTGGACATTTCTTAACGGTTTGTGAAAGGATTGCCGACAGCATACGGCCTCAGTTCGTCAAGCAAGTGCTGGGGATCATATCAAACAGAAGAAGAAGTATGCTGAGATACGCGCCAGGACATCTCGAGCAATTCAACGGCACTCAACTACGGAAAGATTGACGTTCTTAAAATCAATTGCATATCTCTCCTGCTAAATAAATTCATTTGAACGTATTCTGCATTCTTCAGAATTCATCAAACTGGGGATAAAGTGACTTGGTGATTAAATGTCTGACTTGGGATTAAGTGTCGGTGATTAAGTGTCAGTAAACTACCGGAGCTACAAGTATTCGATACTATTGCAAACTAATACCGGGTCCAAGGAGCCTCGAGATCGCACATTCGGTTTCAAGAAGCAGTAACACTCAAACGAGGGGGACACAAATGATCTCAGCGTGCCTCAAGGAACATACCAGCGTCGCGATCAGTTCCGCTCGGCGTTTGGACATGAGGCCTTGCTCCACGGTCAGTTTGGGATTTTCGCGATAGACGCCTTTCACACGATTGATCGGACGCGGTGCTATGGCGGGTGAGGTTGGAGTGCGTACCGGAGAGCAGACGCCGTTGGTTAATTTCCGGAAACGCGTGGGCGATGTACGTGGGGACACCGTGGCCAAACAGGTGCTGGACATTCTTTCAGCTGGGAAAATGCAGTTTACGATAGGGAAGGGAATAGTGTCAGCATCAAAATACTGAAAGAGTAATGCTAATAAGGTAGAATGCGCCAAATCTCACACAACGAACCGTGATACACAGCCACAGATGTGCAGATGTGCAATCGTGCAGTCTTTCTGTGCTGTGCGGCTAACACCGTGCTAAATCGATTGGCCACCGGTAGTGAGCTGCATGCTGAAACACGCTGGAGTCTCACTACCATTTCTATATCCCCCCTCATATCCGTCTAGACCTGTGCAACCTGACAGTATCTGATTCAGCCCAAATTGCAGTCTCGGGATGTGCGGACTTTGTTGGTCGGCTTGTGTTTTCATACCATACAATGGTGGTATGATAGTCTGATCATTCAGTAGATCATCCGGTTGTAGTCGGTCGGCTGATAATGAGGATGTTGACTATCAACATACCACAGCTGAAAGAGATGCGGATGTACAGTACATTCTGACTTTAACCAAAAAAAACGTTTCGGAAGTCATATTAGTGGAAACACCTAGAGATAGAGTCACCGCAGGCTGTTCGAACCGACATTATTCGAATTTTGAGAACAAGACTCATGAATGATTGATACCAAGCGTCCTAAAACACGTTAAAATTGAACAGAAGTTTGCAAACAGAAATTGAACAAAGCAAACAGCTTACCAGGAGGTCGCCGTGGTTCGATCATCTTCATGGAGGATAGACCACGTTGCACCATCGAAAGATACCGAAGCCAATCCGCAGTGGTTCGAGGGAATGTCGACTCCAGCGGTGTTACATTCTTGCACGCCTCTTTGGTTTGTGAGAAAATCACATCAAAGTATTCGATAAACATCCCACACGCTCGGATCAAACAAGGGGACGGTTTGATGTTGTTGTTGGCTGCGCGGAAAATCGAGCCGCCGTCCATGGGAACTGAAGCGTTTTCGTTGGAGAAAAACCGGTCAATTTCGGGAATCAATTCCGGGCGATGTAGATGAATGAGACAAAGCAAATGATGACCAGATTCCCAAGTGGAAGGAGTCAGATCCATGGGACATTGGACGATACCCCAACACACGTAAAACGAGAGGCAATGTTGCAACCAGCGCAGCAGGCTCAAGTGGGATAGTAGTGTGCAATGCTGCGATTGGTTCTTGTGGGCCTCGAAACGTAGCGCGCACAGCTCGGTGTGCAGACGATTTGGCGGAGTTACGTGAACAGTTCGTGTGGCACCAGATTCGGGGGAGTCGTCGCGTTTGTACAAATGAGCCATTTGGTGCGGGGCGAAGACGTTTAAGGCACACCGTGTATACCTGGAATAGGGTAAACATGACAAGGGTATACACAGGTAGGTAGTATGCAAAAAAATGCAATCACTTAACACCAGGAGATTGCGAAGACCAAGGCATGAATACTTATAAATGAAGAGAGGAGGAGAGCTGCTGAACGCAGATGACGCCGCCGGCGTCTTACAACAGAGTTCAGACTATCGTTGCAAGCGCTGCGGGAGAGGTTGTTCCTCCCGAATCGGACTGTTTAGTCATTCAAAAAGGTGTGGAACATGAAAGTGCATGCGATTGTGATGTACATTCATGGTCGACATCGACCGAAGGAGGCCAACAACATCAACATATATAATAAACCAGAATTGTAGTAAATACAGTACCAGATATATTATGAATCCAAGATGGGAGACTTAGCGGGGGTGGCATTTCGCCAATTACAATCAATACCGATAACGTGACGTGTTCTCGCTTGTTTGTAGGATGTCGAAGCGGCATTGATGGTCTAATAGTTTTGTTGAGGATCGATACGAAGACTCTAGTGCTACTAGGTATTGGCTATGAGCATTCCAAGTATGTATGCACGAAATCACAAGCCTGATACAGGCTAAGTGCTACACAGTCATAGACAATGCTGGTGTCACTCTACTCGTTCACGAAACTTGTTTGGATGCATGTTCCATTCGAGGTGTAGGCACCTCTTCCCAGTTTGTTTGTGCTTACTCTTCTATAGCATCCGTGGCTATTTAAGTTCCACCCTTCCCCATCTTTTAGGATTTTATTTTTCATGATTTTACGGCAGTTAAGCATTCGGTACGTGCTACCAGTGTAATGCTGTCTATGATGATGATGAGACTGCTTGTGGGCTAAGATACTGTCAGGTTGCCCAGCCCTAGACAGAGCACTTCATGACAAACAACCACGCGCCTCATTATCCTAAAAGAAACGAAACCCACCAAAAGGCAACGAAGTGCTTATCCGTGGTAGTGAATGTATCACCTACAGTTTCCATAGCAATGATAACTGCGATTGGCATCTTAATCCTTGGGTCTTCTTTATCTTTTGTCTTTATTTTGTGCGACTATCACCTCCTGGAGGATGAGTTGGCTTCAATGAAGATTCTTGGGAATTTTGGGTAGAAAGCGGCGTCCCCAGCACCACTCGGCATTTGTTCGAGTCAGCTTTTCTAGCCTTTGCACGACCAAGTGCCATCTGCAAGGCAACAGGGAGTTGCACCAACTAACCGTCAACCAGAATCTGTTCCAGATTTTTCCTAATCCTCGGGGCAAAGCGCCTGACTAGTTCCATCCGGCTGGTTTGACACAATCGGTTTCAGTAGTCGTTTAGACTGGGAGCTTTTGGGACAGGAACCTCATGGTGAGTGCTGAAGATTGGTCGATATCGTTGCACTCCGATCAACAACAACACAACGATTCCAAACACTAGATTTCACACAAGATGGTTGGCACCAATAGCAAGTCAAACGTAACCGGATGTATGAACCTCATAGATAGCAAGCAATACAGCGAGGGGAAATCACGTGACGAGAAAAACGCACCGAGATCTGGGATCCAAGGTGTACTCGGAGAAGTTTGGCGGCATGTTTTGTGGCGTGGTTTGGCTCAGTCGCTGATAAACCGACTCTCGTTGTGCGATCACCTGAAGCGGAGGTGCGCCACTGGCCAAGCGTTTCACAGCCCAAGCGGCGTCCAGAGCGGATAGAAAACCAAGCGCGCATCCACTCCCGGTTGGCCAAAACGGCTGTGATAGTATGGAAAACGAATCAGAATTGTTGTATCAGATGCCGAGCGTTAAAATCAATATCATTAGTTGGCTGGACAGCATTACGTCAAGTGTTCAACCGCGTTACAAACATGAGGATAAAGTCCTAACGAGATGGGGGAGGGTGGGACCTGAAAAGCTACTCAACTTTTCCAAGAGAAAACAAAGACACACTGGGCCCAGGTGCGTACATCTCGAAACAAACATTTTCCCAAGGAATCTTTCCCCATGCTCATAAATACGTATATTAACCCGGTGATGGATTACTCAGTGCAAGCTTGGGCACCATGGCTACAAAAGGACATCAAGCTGCTTGAGAGGATTTATCACAGAGCAACTAAAATGGTTGGTTGTCTCCGCAACCTAGCATATGAGAATCGACTTGTGCATCTTAATTTGGATACACCGCTTCGCAGACGGGTTCGATTTGATCTAATCCTAACTCATAAAATAATGAACTCAACGATGCACCCTCTGAGGCATCTATTTCGCCTCCGGTCAAGCCATGTCATACGTAGTCACACAATGGCATTTGATATTCCACATTCTGCCGTCGGTTCTTCTATTCAGTGCGCGTTTGTTTCTTATAGAACTCCCTACCTTCAGATGTTGTACAATCATCTAGTGAAAGGATTTTCAGGAACAAATTGAATATATTTATGCGAAGCAATTCCACCCTACATCCTGTTTATATAACATGATCATTATCCAAACGAATTTGTTTTTCCATCATACAATACAATAACATACAATACATAACATTTTTTTCTAACTACAAATCTGTCGATCTTCCTAATGCCTCAATTTATTTTGTATATATATTTATTGTCCTTATACGAATATCCTGTGGTGTTGTACAGCTGTAAGATGTTTTATACCATAAATTTTTGAATTTTGAGTTAAACTAACCTCGAACAGACCATCTCCGATGAGGCACTGCATGAGCAACCGCGCTTTACTCTCGAGCATCCTACACGAGTATTCGGCGGCGAAAATTCGTGTGAAGTCGAACGCGTCCACATCCGGTTCCCCGCGAGAATTCAACGCGAAATCCAAACGAGGAATTTGCCCGTTGGTCACGAAATCCGCCGTTTCCCGGGCGTACGCTTGCAGGGCACGTTGATCCACATTGTCGGCACGGAGTAGGCTCTCCGAGTCGTCGCGATCCTGAGTGTGATGAAGCGGGAAGCAATGAAAGAGATGGGGGGTGTCAGTAATCGCTCATGTAAAAATGTGCGAAAGAATGCCCGTGTGATTAGATCTATGTTAAACCATCTTGGTGCAGGGTGAAAGCTACGTGCGAGAAGGTATGTATGTATGAGATCACGAGCATGGATCCAGGCAAAGTGCCGCACAGTCACTGATTGCGTGTGGGCTTAGATACAGTCAGGTTCCCCAGGCTGAGACAGATATGGGAATTAACCATCGGCCATGAAACTCCAGTGTTTCCGCCAGCAGCTCAGTATCAATGGCGAATCAATGTAAGATGGCGTTCGCTGCACAGAACCGGAGTATTGCACAATTTACTTTTGCTTACTTTTGTGCGACTATCTCCACCTGGAGGATGAGTCGGCTTCAATGAAGATTCCTGGGAATTTGGGTACAAAGCGGCGTCCCCAGCACCACTCGGCGTTTGTTCGAGTCAGCTTCTCTAGCCTTTTCACAACCAAGTGCAACCTGCAAGGCAGCAGGGAGCTGCCAGATTTTTCCTCAGGGTTTTCTCCCGAAGCCTTTCCCGCGATCAGGTATCCCGCAAGGCAGCGGAGGTTCAAAATCAGGGTTTACCTACCCTTATATGTAATGCCCTCCCAGGCTAACGAGCTCCATCTGCCTGAAGCAAACTGGTTTCCAGGCGCCAGTCACTCGCCCTCGCCCCTTCTCCTGCTGGTAGAAGCAGTTCCGCGGCGGAACTTCCGCCGGGCTCGGGGAGCCACTCGTGCAGGCCAGAAGCTGGACTTGGTTGTCAGAGGCTATTTGAGACGCGCGTTATATGGGAGCATTTTATAAACAGTGGGAGCTTATCCCCACTGCCACTCCCGGCTATGACAACCTTTGGCAAGGTTGGGTAAGGTTGGTACAACCAACCTGTTCAATCACAGACTGGGTTTAAAACCCATGACCATGAATATAAAAGTTCATTTGCATGCATCTGCATCACACACGCACCCCACAAGCGCGACCAACCTGTTCAATCACAGACTGGGTTTAAAACCCACGACCATGAATATAAAAGTTCATTTGCATGCATCTGCATCACACACGCACCCAACAAGCGCAACTTGTTTACCATTCTTCCACTGTTCAAGCACATGCAGATCCTGATCCTACTGTCCCTACCTGATGAGTGCAAACAGCACGAAACCGGTCGTGGGGTGTGTGTGATGGAGATGCATGCAAAGGAGCTTTTATATGTATCCAAACAGACACAAGACTCTCACACTAAAAGGTGTTCACTTTGAGAGGGATGATTGTCGAAACACAAGCTCTGTAACACGGTAACATCGTACACACAGAACTCCATCAACAGGTTAAAAACAGACACCGTCAACCCCGCTCAAACACCGTTTGACTCACCTGCTTCAGCACACCTTTGGCCAGCAGACTGTGCTTTTTCGCGGTCATCACAAAGTAATGCGTCTCATCCTTGTAATAGACCAGGTTCTCCAAATCCACTCCGGTGGCCGAGGCTAAGCGCGCAAAGAATTGCTGATTGAATATGCTCGCCACACCGCTAATCTCCTCCACCTCCGCTTCGGCTTGCGTGTGATGGTTGACGAAATTCGCGGTGATTGCGATCGCGAGTCGACAACGCAACTCCTTGCACGGGAAACCTGGCCACGCAACACAAGGAGATGTGAACGAAAGTGTGTGTGCGTGTGCGTTTGGCGGTTATGACAAACAAAAGTAGCGGAAAAAGTGAGCGAAATGTTCGCACAAAGTACGCATTAGACGGTGGAAAAAAGTGAGAATGAAACGCAGCAAATCAAGCAATGACGTGTTGTACGAGAGGTGGAATTATGGTTATGTGAGCTGTGTGTGTAAGAGAGAAACGGAATGCATAATGCAACGTGTTAATAGACAAGTAGACAAATGAATAATTGATTACTTAGATAGATAGATGGATAGAACAGATAGATATATAGATAAATGGATAGATAGATAGATAGATAGATAGATGATAGATAGATAGATAGATAGATAGATGATAGATAGATAGATAGATGATAGATAGATGATAGATAGATAGATAGATAGATAGATAGATAGATAGATAGATAGATAGATAGATAGATAGATAGATGATAGATAGATGCTAGTTACATAGATAGATAGATTAGATAGAAGATAGATAGATGAGAGATAGATAGATAGATAGCAGTAGATAGATAGATAGATAGATAGATAGATAGATAGATAGATAGATAGATAGATAGATAGATAGATAGATAGATAGATAGATAGATAGATAGATAGATAGATAGATAGTAGATAGATAGATAGATAGATAGATAGATAGATAGATAGATAGATAGATAGATAGATAGATAGACAGATAGATAGATAGATAGATAGATAGATAGATAGAAGGACAGACGCAAGCTTAGCAAATAGCGAGCACAAAAACAAAATGCATCAAACAAGGAAGGGATAAACTCGTTGACATCTCGCGTTTTATTTTGTGGTTGGCTTCGTAGTAGCGTATCGTTTTTTATTAAACATTAACAAAGAACTGAAATGTAAGATACTTGAGAATAAAACTTTTTCATTCATTTAAAAACTGGCCAAGCAGAACGAGTAAGACTAACATCAATGATACTGGAGAGATGAAATCGTAGACTCTAATTTGGCTCAAGCAAATGAAAGCTTTGTCTCTGTCAAACTAGCTGCACTTGGGGAGACCCGTCTCCCAGGTTTGGGGGCGAAGAGACCGGAATTTGCAGTAGCGTGTTCAGTGGCGGTCTTGTTGTAGACATGTTTTTGGAGTGTTTGATTGTTGCCAAGTGAAGAAGCGATGAGAAATACGTGACAGTGAAAACTGTAGAGAAGCTGTCCTGCTGATGTCGCTCTCTACTCGTTCACGACACTTGCTTGAATGCATGTTTGA
>JACCGJ010012673.1:0-17770 GCA_013407085.1 Atriophallophorus winterbourni
CGGGCATGATATTATTCAACGCAACGCACCAAGTCATCACTAAAGGAATGTAGAGGTATGTATGCATGAAAGCACAAGCCAGATCCAGGCAAAGTGCCGCGCAGTTATAGACTGCACGTGGGTTAAGATACTGTCAGGTTGCCTAGGCCTAGACAGATATTGGAAAGGAAAATAGCAATGGCAGTGAGACTCCAGCGTATATTCTCATGCAGCTCACTACCGGTGGCCAATCTATTTAGCACGTTGTTAGCTGTACAGCTGCACAGAAGTTGTGCACGATTTAACATCCGTGCATCAACAACAACATGCATGATCTTGATTCAAAGCGTCGGTCTGAGTCAGTCGATCACAACGTTTTGACCGCAAGTAATTTTAGATAGACAGGGATTCCTAGTAAACCTCTACTGGTACGAGTTCTACATTTTCAACGGATTTTGCGGAAACAAATGCTAGCCAACACATGGAATTGTCTAATCGATCAAAAAGCGAACCAGACTCCATGACACATGGAGGGCGATGAAATCAGATCGCCCACAACGTGCAATAAAAACTTGTATGCGGCGATGTTAGCACCCGGTCACAATCTGCCCGACAAACAATTCAAAGCTGGACGCAAGGTTCGATCACCTCACCCAAACGAAGTCTGGAAATGACTGGAATGCAGCGAGAAATTATGCAACGAATGGACAACGCAGGCGTTCAATACAATATGTGGCTACCACTAGAACAAAGGTGCTGAGCACAATCACATTGTTGGGCCACATGAGAGTCACATCATCAACATCATCAGCAGGATAGCATCACACCGCTAGCAAGTATCGAGAGCTTGAATGCCATACAACCATGAGACGATAAAATCCTATAGTGATGGGCATAGAAAGTCATTGAACCTGTATAAGATTAGGCATAGACATAGTGGGATGGGGTGCTTATACCACTGCGTTGAGACAGAACTCTAACATGGTGCGATGGTTTGTGTACCTTTGTGACCCATTGAGTTAAGCTGATTGGTGCTCTCCGAGCACCTCCAGAGTCACTCATACCAGGAGGGTCATTGGATAGAGGTCAGACGAACACTGTCTCAACCTAACCCGCTGCCTTATGGGTCAGGATTTTTAGCGAGAACCCTAATTGTTCTCCTGTCTAGGCATGGAAGTATCCCAGCCCGTATACAACCATGACTATAACTACAAAATCCAACTCGATAGTGCATTGGCCATCGCGCATGATAAACAGGATCGCCTAACCTGCTGGATACAGCCAGGCGGGGAAGCGAAAACAATCTACTGCTGGCCCTACTCTTCAAACTGTTTCTGACGCTTCCCCTTCCCCATAAACTCCGAATAACTCTCCGTCTGTCAATCCCAGCCTTAGAAAAGACCGCGCTGAACATGTTGAAACATTCTGTTTGCGAGTTTACAGATCACTTTCTGAAACAACGGACCTCTGCTCACATCGAGCTATGAATGTCAGAACTTTCAGACAGATAGGCCAACAAGCTGTATTAGCTCTTACCTTAGATAGTTAAACTATTGATGCTTGCTGTTTATCGAAAACACGTTTATATGATCCGCCAATAATGACTGAACTTACTGCCCCAAATTTTTCGGCTTGTTACTTTTTGCGCTGCTCTGGTGATTCTGTAGCTGCCATTTCAGGACAGGTGGGTGTTGGTATAGTGCTGAATTCGCGTGCCGAATTCTGTCTAATCGATTGGATTCCTTGCAATAGCAGGATGTGCGCAGTTAGACTAGCCACTAATATTAGACCAAACTCAAAATCTTCTCATCAGAGATGCTTGTTTATTGTAGCAACTTACGCACCGACTAACACCAATTCCGACGACGAGAAGAACGCCTTCTATGACGATCTTTATGCTCTTTTGCGACATGCAAAAAGCTCCGATATTGTTATCTTAGCGGGAGATATGAATGCCAGACTGGGTCGCTTAGATACATCTGAATCACAATTAGGTGGCATGTTTGGTCTTGAAGGCCAGCGCACAGATAACGGTGAACGGTTTATACAATTCTGTGCACAATCTCGATTATTCATTAGCAGCACTTCCTTTCGTCATAAAAGATGTCAATGTGCCATATGGCGTTCGCCGGATGGAAGCCAACCTTCGGCCCAAATCGACCATATCGCCATAAGTGCTCGTTGGAGAGGTTGCATTGAGGACTTCCGCTCCTATTGGAATAACTGCACAGATTTAGATCACGCTCTTATGCGATGTAGGTTCTCGTTAAAGTTCTCCGGTACGAAGCCGTCGAATGGGAAATGCATTGCAGTCGAAAAATTATCGCAGCCTGCAGTTCAAGACATTTATTGGACCACTTTAAGTAACTCACTCCCAGTTGCTCAGTGTGCAACTGCCGATGAAAGGTGGAACAAAATCGCAGGGATTATGCGAGCCGCCGCAATAAAAGCCTGCGAGACTACACAATCAACCCAAAAGTCCCACTGGATTTCACAACGCTCTATAGAAATTCTTCACCAGCGATGCCAAGTACTTCATGGTCCGTGGCACAATACAGAGCGTAGACGCGTGAGGAATGAACTTAAACGGAGCTTAAGACTAGACAGAGAAATGTAGTGGCTAAATAAGGTCGAACAAATGGAAATAGCAAATATTGCGGGCCTCACGATTCGATACCACAATGGCTTCTAACAATTGGGGATGTTAGCCAAAACCGTGTTCAGTCGTGGTCTCGCTGTAAGCATCTTATTCATAAGCAACAGCATTACACCGAAGGCAAGCGACGAATGCCAATTACCAAAAAGACAAAGACAAAACAGACTCCTGAAAGATGGGGAAGGGTGGGACTTGAATTGCTACGGATTCTATAGAAGAGTAAGCACAAACAAGCTTGGATGAGGTACCGACACCTCGAATGAAACATGCATTCAATCACGGTGGTGTCTGAGGGTGTGGTGGGTCTTCGCCTGGCAAGCGTTCTCCCTATAAAAAGCCACAAAAATCCAATGATGACATCACGACGCGGCGGATGTGACTCGCCGCTCCAAAAGTCACTGCCCCTTGTCCTATCCAAGGACATTGTATGGTGCACAGGCAAAAACTGAAGTCACCAACCTATCAACGGGGTTATCGGGCTCCGAAATGGAAATTCCCAGAAAAGGGCGTATGAACCGCTTCGTCGGTCACCGGCCACCGATAGGTGCGAACCTCTCTCGCTCCACTGCCTTGTGGGTAAAGGCTCGGGGTGGGACCCCCTAAACGAAACCTCCCCTACTTCGGTGTAGGCAACCGGGTAGTATCATGCCTACGTTCAACGATGCCGATGACAACGCTTTGTACCCCCTTCTCGCTTTGTACATCTCATTGTTTATGTTGAACGGCACTATATCTGTATCAGATTGTGCAAATATAATAAAATAATAATAATAATTCAATCAAGTTTCGTGAACGGGTAGAGCGACATCAGCATGACAGCTTCGTGGATACGGGCAGGGGCCACTTGATTCCTGCCTGCACTTGTCAGGAAATGAAGCCTCAAACCGGTTTGAATACGCGTTATCATTACAGACACATGCAGCTTGTTAAGCCCTCTCACTTGTCTGTTAATTGTGACTGCGACGACGTCCTGCATTCGTGAAAGCGACACATTGCTACGTGTTATCGATGTAATGCTACCTTTGGCGATGATGATAGCTGGAATAGCAGAAATCATAGCAATCGAATTGCAAATAACTTGGGTTTAAACAATAATAAGAACCATAAAAGCATCAAGCAACACTCACAAACTGATGGAGCGCGAATAACGATCACGAGCATGATTGGTTAACGCGGGGACAGCAGGTCGATACGATCTCGCGGTGAGATGAGCCGCGCGAGCTGGACGAAACGTGTGCTGCGGATACCGATTGGCAACGGATCTCCTAGGAGGGCTGAGTAGTGCTCTGGAACGTGTTTGCATGGGACGAGACGAAAATTCTTTCGCGTGCGACTGAAGATACCTTCGACGAGAGGAATTGCGCTCACGAGAGGATAGGTTTGATCGTGGGCCACCGGATCTTCTCCGAACGCTTTCTTTGCGTGTTGGTTTGACTTCTGGTCTGGTTTTAGATTTGCGCCGGAGCAATGAATCACGCGACTTAGAACAAAGTCTGGATGAATCAGCTCGCGTAGAATGAGAACAGACGGATTCTTCCGACAGGTAATCGCCGAGACCTTCTTCATAATTCGGCCGCCGCCGATATTTTCTCGCTTCTTGACTAGATTTGCCACCCGATGCACCCGACTTGAAATGTTCATCATCATGATTGTCGTCACTGACGGCATCGAAAGCAGACAGAAGAGTTCCGGTAGGAGGTGTTGCATCCTCCTCAGAAGCAACAGCTGCAGTGGGGCAGATTCGCTGACTGCCCGATTTTCGACTTGCCGTGAGAGGAGGTGACGAAGTGCTACGCTCAGGGCTGACAGATGCATCGTTCTTCGCAGAATCATCCTCGCTTGAAAATGACCCGGAGGTTGAAGAATTCGTCGACTCAGATGTGGAAGATGACGAACAGGAAGAACAAGTGGTCGACGATTCGCAAGGCAGCGATGCGGGACGGTGGGAAGCTATGCTCTTTGTCTTCGGTGGAGACATGGTCGGACTTCTGGGAATGCCACTGGGGTTAGCATACGCAGCAGGTAAGGCTTTTGGCTTGAAGGACTGCGGAACAGAAAGAATTAATACGAGTACGTAACCAACTGGATAAATGGTTATATTCAAAAAACACCATTACAAGAATGTAGGGGGAAATGTTTGTGGCGTATCGGGAACCATATTCATGGAAAAGTTTATTAATGAAACGGTGAGAGTAGTTTATTGGTACCGTTTCGCTTCTGACAGAGAAGCTTCGTCTGACCCATGGTGTCAATACGAACAGAGGTCAGGTTTAAATGACCAAGCCTAAGCTGGCCTGCACGAGTGGCTCCCCGAGCCCGGCGGAACTGCTTCTACCAACAGGAGAAGGGGCGAGGGCGAGTGACTGGCGCCTGAAAACCAGTTTGTTTCGGGCAGATGGAGCTGATTAAAGGGGAGGGCATTTCATCTAAGGGAAGGAAAACCCTGATTTTAAACATCCGCTGCCTTGCGGGATACCCGATTGCGGGAAAGGCGTCGGGAGAAAACCCTGAGGAAAAACCTGGAACATAGTCTGGTAGACCACCTCTTTCTGGCAACTCCCTGCTGCCTTGCAGGTCGCACTTGGTTGTGCAAATGCTAGAGAAGCTGACTCGAACAAACGCCGAGTGGTGCTGGGGACGCCGCTTTGTACCCAAATTCCCAAGAATCTTCATTGAAGCCGACTCATCCTCCAGGAGGAGATAGTCGCACAAAAGTAAAGTAAAGTGGCGCTAAGCTTTTTATGATAGACAGGTGAGATTAAAATCAATTGACGCATCAACACCACTACATGCTGTATAATGCCTTATTTGTTCTGATCGCGGTAGGTGTGGATGACATCCGCCGACAGATTAGCTCGATTGCGTAATCCGTGAAGACTTGAGAAAATGAGGATGAAGTGACTTGAGACACTTTAAAATTGAATTCCACCGACCGAGTAATTTCAAGAAAACAAGCAAAATGAAAATGCCTTAGCCATTCTGGACGTGATTTCCTTCTCTATCCAACCCCCAGCAACCACCAGACTTCCTAGGTATTTGAACTGCTCAACATGATCGAGAATCAGATCATTTATAGCAAAATTTGACAGTTCACCAGACCAGTCATGAAGGAGCACTTTACTCTTGCTTGGCGAGAAGAACAGCCCGTACTTAGATGCCTCCTTTGCCATCATATCCAAAGCTTGTTGGATAAATGTTGGGTCTTCGCCCAATAAGGCAATATCATCAGCATAGTCCAGGTTTGAAGGATTTAGGTGCGCTGCGTAGAAACAATATAGTGGAGCAGGTTGCCGAAGAATAGCTACGAGAGACTAGCAGATTATCCGGTGAAAGGCGACACTGTCTCGTTATATGGCTTCATACATCAAGAAGAGAAAGAACAACGAAGATAATTGTCGTCAGTAACCGAAACGTATCACGATATGACTAAAATACGCGCCAGGAAACAAGGTAGCTCATATAATCTAAATACTAAAACAAAGAACAAAAGAGACAGAATTCGAACTCACTTCATTATCCGCAGCTTCCTCCTTCACATCACTCGAAGCATCAGTTGGTTGAATGTTTCGAGTCGAAGAAGAGCCCACTTGAAACTCTGCTTGCTTGTTCTTCGAAGCTTCTGTGATGCCGTGTTTTTGTTTCGGTGATTGTTTGCAGTAATGTTCCGCTTGCAGGATGCGTCCGAAAGGAAGCCTCGGAACAGACTCGTCATCCGATGCTGGAGGACTCGACGGAGTGCGAGGGCCGCGAACACGATGGCGGGTTTCGTCATCTTCCTCTTCATCTTCCGGTGCAGAAAAATCGGATTGCACGACTGTTTCGGAGTCCTGTGGTGGAGAGCTTCCGCTTCGTTTGATAGAACTTGAAGGCAGTAGCGACTTGGCGGATTTACAATCCATGCGTTTGCGAACAGATGACCGTGAGGTGGAGACTATTGGCGGCGATGAGCTAACGAATCAGAGAGCAAAAAATTCTCAAAGTGTATAGTGATCATGATAGCAAAATAACAATAACAAAATATGCATAATTTAATCAATGAGAGCAATCTTAACAAAAGAAAAGTGAATAAGAACCCAATAAGAGAAAGAAGCGATTTGAGAGAGAGAGAGATGATTTACCGGACCCGGCTGCAAGTGTGAACAAACTGACTACTTATAAAACGCAAGTAGCATAAATCCGCAAACTCACCTTTCACGTTTTATACGGGGTCGTGGAGGATCGACTTGTTGAGAAGAGCTGCGTCGTACATCTCGACGATGCGCCTGCTTCGCTCCAACACTAGGGTTACGTCTAAATTTGGCGGGGGACGATTCAGAGGATTTAATTTTATTGGCTTGCATGTGTTCGAAATGAGATTGAAGTTGGCGCAATAGCTTCGGGTTCATGGCAGATGAATTGAGCATTTCTATCGGATTTTGTCGGGATGATTCTCCACCAGATAACAGATTTGGACAGAGTGCAGTCAACATGGCAAGAGCTTCAAAAAGCGTAGGGGTATGGTGGGCGATATTACTCGAATCACTGAACCCTGCCATGGGGAGCCTCTTCGAGGGTGACGGAAGAAGGGCATGAACAGTTGATGAAGAGGCAATCGGGGCCGCGGGAACTTGATCGTGAACAGCTGATAACCCGTTTGAACCAGATGACATGGAATTCGACCGATGTGATCTATCCGTGTCGTTTCCGTTGCTTACTTCTTCTTCGTCATCTTCTTCATCCTCATCAGAATCCTCTAACGCCTCACCCTCTTCGATCGATCCCGACGCACCAGGAGATGGCGAAAGAGCATGACCCGAGGCGCTTTCTGTGGCTTCCTCATTTTGGGAGGTTTTCTTAGCTGAAACTAGACGGCAAACTAGAGATGTAAATGATGAATACGGATGGGGGTAGATTTAGCTATTCAATAAAAGAAAAGATGCCTCTGTCCCACTCTGACATGAATGGTTTAATCCACTTTCACGGTTACATTTCTGAAATTATCTCAGGAGTCAAACAAGGATGTGTTTTTGCCCCCGCGCTGTTTAAAATTGTCTTTGCTCTACCGCTAAAGCTTTTCAGCCTGTACCGTTTGAAATATATATATATATATATATATATAAATCCCAGGTGTAAGATATGTTAATCAGTAACCCACTGTTTGCCGACTATGCGGTTATCATTTTCCGCATTCTCGAGAACAGCTACATTCGATAATGGAGTGGTTCTTCACCATCGTGGACAGCGTTATATCGGTAACGAATACCGGATGCTTAACTGCTATATAACCATGAAGAAATGAAATTCGAAGAGATAGGGAAGGGTGGACGTTAAACAGGTACATATTTGATAGGTATGTATGATGTAAGAAAGTACAAGGCTGATCCAGGCAAAGTGCCACACAGATCGAGAGTGTACGTGGGCTAAGATACTATCAGGTTGCCCAGGCCTAGACAGATATGAGAAAGGAAACAGAGAATAGAGATGATAGTGAGACTCCAGCGTGTTTCAGCATGCAGCTCACTACCAGTGGCCAATCAATTTAGCACAGTGCTAACCGCACAGCACATAAGTACTAAACGATTGCACATCCGTGCAGATTTTATAGGAGAGCAAGCACAAGCAAACAAAGATGAAGTGCATAACCCTCGAATGGAACGGGCATTCAACCAAGATATTCGTGAACGAATAGAGCAACATCAGCAAGACAACTTCCTACCGGCTTTCGCTGGCATGTAGCATAACAAGCTTTTCTCGTTCCATCACTTGACAGCATACACCGACAGATGCTTACTGCAAGACCGCCACTAAACACGTTTTCGAGATATAGCCTTAACCAGAACAAGCCATTTTGATATCAGATCACGTGACGCCGTTTAGCTTTGAACAGAAATGTCAACCTTTAAATCTTAACTACTAAAAAGCACATTTGATTAATCATTTGGCTAACAACACACATTTTATTCACAATGATTTAAGGTGCCTTGTGAGAACAAACTAACCGGCGAGGACTTCGGTATTCGTCGTAGAATCAACCTCCGTCGAAAGAGCTGGTGTAGAATCCGGTTGTTCGGTCAACGCATCTTTGTCCGTTCTGTCACGCGGGTTGGATTCTTTGTTCTCAGCATTGCGAACATTCACCGTGGCGGTCTTTGACAAGTCGTCACGTGATCTTGTGCCGTCAACCGACGGATGGTTGTAGATGTTGACGACCACACGAGACTGTAAACCACCTGTGGGTTTTTCAGCAGCTTGATTCTGCTTGGAGCCATCTAAAACAGAGGAAGCATCCTCGGTCAGGTGGAAAGCAAGTCAAGGAGACGGACTGAGAAAAAGTGACCGTTATTTTTGTAGCATTGAGGAGAAATCGAGTGGTTACGCATTTGCGACTGATCACTAATAAATAGCTTTAAAGACGGTATGGACTGAACCAAGTCACGCCCTACCCATACAATGCAGCGGCGGTTGCTGTTTGGAAGATTTTTGGCAACATCCCAATGTTGTTGTTGTTGTGTGTGCGACTATCTCCTCCTGGAGGATGAGTCGGCTTCAATGAAGAGTCTTGGGAAGTTGGGTACAAAGCGGCGTCTCCAGCACCACTTGGTGTTTGTTCGAGTCAGCTTCTCTATCCTTTGCACAACCAAGTGCGACCTGCAAGGCAGCAGGGAGTTGCCAGAAAGAGGTGGTGTGCACCAACTAACCGTCTAACAGACTTTGTTTAAAGTCACAATGAACGACGTTCGAAAAAAGGTAAGAAGTATACGATCGATTTTTTTGCTTTCCACTTATGAAGTATGCGTATAGGTGACGTGATATTCGAACTTCATTCTGACGTTGTGCTAAGCTAAAACTTTAGGAAAGCCAAGGATAAATCTTCATTTGTAACATGATCCAACTTCATGAGGGGACTACGCCAAGTCGTACAGTAGGCGCAATTGAACGCAATGTACTAAATGCTTGATCTTATAGGCTGCCCACCAAGATTGCTCAAACTAGTCATTTCTTTCCACTCTGGCATGAACACTCAAATCACTTCTACAGTTGCAGTTCAGAGGCCTTTGATATTCGCCGATGCGTCAAACAAGGGTGAGTTCGAGCTATCACGCTGTTAGGTATTTTCTTTGCCCTGCAGCTGAAGCACGCATTTAGGACGAAAACAGAAAGCATTTACCTACGCAGGCGAAGTGATGGCAAGCCTTTTAATCTGAAGCGCTCGGGAGCACAAACCAAGGTACTGGATATGCCAATTCGTGACCTGCTGTTTGCCGACGATGCATCATCATCAAAGACAGCATTACACGTAGCACGTACCGAATGCTTAACTGCCATACAACCACGAAAAAGTAAAATCCTAAAAGATGGGGAAGAGTGGGACTTAAATAGCTACGGATTCTACAGAAGAGTAAGCACAAACAAACTGGGATGAGATGCCAACTCCTTGAATGGAACATGCATTCAAACAAGTTTCGTGAACGAGTAGAACGAAATCAGCATGACGACTTCCTTGCGGCTTTCACTGTCATGCATCATAGCAAGCTTTTCTCGTCACTCCGCAGATATTATTGCTCACTCCCAAGAAGAGCTCCAGTCGCTAATTGACTGCTTCTCGTCGTCATGCAAAGACTCTGGGTTAACAGTCAGCATTAGCAAGACCATAGTCCTTGGTCAAGGGATTGTATCGCTTTCTAACATTACTGTTGAAAACTGTCAGCTTGAACAATACATCATTTCACATATCTTGGTTCAACCATTGCGGATAACCTCTCGCCAGACACGGAGATTGATAAGCGGATTGGCAGAGCAGCTGTCATTTTGTCCCGATTGAACTCTCGTGTTTGGGGTAACCGCAAGCTGACTGTAAAGACAAAGATGATGGTACATAGTGCGTGCGTACTTAATGCTTTACTGGCGGAGGGAGGACCCGGACCATCCACGCGACCGGAAGCTAAATACTTTTCATTTACGTAGCATTCGCCGTATTTGAACATATCGTGAATGGACAAAGAAACAAAATCTGAAATGCATTCTAAAGTTGCTCAACAGAACATGTTCACCTTACTACGACTACTCTTTATCTATCTATCTATCTATCTATCTATCTCTCTATCTATCTATCTACCTACCTATCTATCTATCTATCTATCTATCTATCTATCTATCTATCTATCTATCTATCTATCTATCTATCTATCTATCAAACCTTTTGATCATTTATTAAAATCCAGTCAAGATGAAAACAAACCCTTGTGTGCTATTTTTTGCTTTGAAGACTTTGCGCTAGGTTTGATATCTTTCGTATAATCCGTCGAACGTTTCGATTTTTTCGCTTCTACAGATCGTTCCCGTTCCTCGAAATCTCCAGAGATCCTTTCCCCAGAAGACGATCGACATGTTTTGCGTCGCTCGCTGTTCCGGCCAGATCGATGATGACTGGTTCGCGTTCGGTCAGATCGGTTCAACTGTGCGGCGTTGATTACTGGCCTAGTATATGAACGCTCTGGAGGGATTCTTTCATCGGCATTAGCGGAAAGAGATGTAGCGGCGGCAACAGACAGAAGATCAGTATTAGGGAGAATACTGAATAGGAAAAAGATATGGAAGCGTCATTTTAACAATGGCCCGAATACAGTTGTCGATACTTATTTACAGAACGTAAAACAGCTATGAAAATCGCTAAGTGTATTGAAGATATCAACAGACAGCGTATTCCGAATTTAAATACGTGGAACAGCACCCGAATTGCGCTTGTGGAACAACTGTCAATACAAATATTCTTGAAGAAAAATCAATGTAGCCGACAACGTGAATTGTAGGTGAAAAATACTGAAGATTCAAGGTGTTGCGTCTGGGACATAGGCTGAAATTGCGCCTGCAGGAATATGTTAGATTGATTAGATCAAGCGACTACGTCTGGAAAATTTTACGCTAAAGGTGTCTTCAAAATATTCTGTCAGTGTCTAAGGGGAGGCCCTTGACCACTCAACAGTTCACATACTGAAAGAACTTACCAGTTTATTAACAAAATATTTGTGAAGTATAAGAAAAAATAGTTTAGAGAATTTTGATGGCAACACAGAGATATATTCACAGGGTAGTAGTTTAAAGTGACACAAAATCGCGGTACACGCTAAGTGCCATACGAATGAATACGTCATAAATAGGTAATGCCTCAGTGTGGTTTATGAATAGTACGAACTGGAAATACCAGCAAGGTATGAGGTATACGTATGTATGAAAGTGTAAGCCTGATCCAGGGAAAGTGCCGCGCAGTCAGAGACTGCACGTGGGCTAAGATACTTTCAGGTTGCCCAGGCCTGCATGCACGCATGCATGAAAGCACAAGATTGATCCAGACAAAGTGCCGCACAGTCAGAGACTGCACGTGGGCGATATTACTATCAGGTTGCCCAGGCCTAGACAGATATGAGAAATAAAATGAAAATAGAAATGGTGGTGAGAATCCATCGTGTTTAAGCATGCAGCTCACTACCGGTGGCTAATCAATTTAGCGCGTCGTTAACTACACAGCACATAAGTACTAGAAGATTGTACATCCGTGCGAGAGGTATGAGGTATGAAAGCACAAGCCGGATCCAGGTAAAGTGTCGCACAGTCAGAGACTGCATGGGGCTAAGATACCGTCAGGTTGCCCATGCCTAGACAGATATGACAAAAAAAATGAAAATCGCAGTGGGACTCTAGCGTGTTTCAGAATGCCGCAAATCAATTTAGCACGGTTTTAACATACAGTTAATGCACGCTTGCATAGCCGTGCAAAACGTGATTACAGACGACCACAAATGAATATACGCATCGAGTTGTCACCATTCATTGACTGCATTACGGAACAAGTTAGACACTGCCATCGTTCCTATCTTATATCTGTTTAGACTCAGACAAATTGACGGTAATACAATGTAGTCTGTCTGCGCGATACGATGTCTGGGTCTAGGCTTATGATTTCATACACCATAAACGTAAAATCCAAAGAAAACTGACCCGGACGCAGAAAGGGCTGCCGCGCTGGCAGCTGCTGTATAAGTTTTGTAATATTGCTCGTATAATTGTTGATACAGTAGTAAAAATTGGGGATTCGCAGCGTCCAATAGGCTGTCTGGCATATCAAGAGGTCGAGCAGGGTTCGATTCATAATCTCGAGTGGAGTATCGACGATCTCGAGAAACATTCGAGCGCCTGGAATTCGATTGGTACCTTTGTTGAGATCGGAGCCTCGAAAAACTTTGCGACGGCCGTTGCCAGTTTTCTCTCTCATATTTCCGTTTCACTCCGGAAATAGATGCTTTCGGTAGATCAGAAACAGAAGTTTCTGGTTCTACACGCTGACGACGCCGTCGCATGTCCAATTTGTGTCTAGCATCCGACGGAGAGAGTCGACCAGCAGTCCGGGGTTTATACGGCATAAAATATTTCACCTAAGGGGTGACTAAAAATGATAAAAAAAAACGAAAAGTCAGTTCAAGGTCTGCTAATCATTAACTGACAGAATTGTTGAAGTTACGCAAACAACCACCACGATTTTATTAGCGTAATTGACAACGATCATAATAACCAATAAAGTGGGAACGGAAAATCTCGTACTCGCATTCAAAACCAAGGAGAGAAAAACGATAAATAACGATGATGTAAATCTGTATTACGTTTGTTTGCAACAATGCAGACATCAATATACCGGTTGAACCAATTAATGAAACCGGATTGCAGGTAGCATCCGCGATATCCAGCTAAATTTTATTCTGGATGGTAGTCGTCTGTCTATGTGTATGAAATCATAAGCTTGATTTAGACAGACTGCGCGTGGGCTAAGATAGTGTTAGGCTACCTAGGCCTAGGGACAGTAAGACACCAGCGTGTTTCCGCAGTGCAGGTCAGTACCCGTGGCAAATCAACTTAGCACTGCATGATTGCTGTCTATGCGTTAGGCTCAATGGCATTGAATAGATAACATGCATAACCGAATTGTCGACATCAAATAGCCTAAAAGAAGAGAGATTACTTACGGGCCGAGATCAACACTCACGAACGAGTAAGTAGTATCTGTGAAACCGATTTTTTTAGTTTTCGATAGCAATACTATCAAGATTAATTTTACGAAATCGATTGCTCGGAAGATGAGCGAACAAAACCGACGCCATGGAAAGGCAACGGCCTGAGTTGAAAACAATAAAATCAAGCTGTTCAAAATGTTTGAGTTTCTCTCATTTTATCGTCATCATCATTGAGAGCATTACACCGGCAACAAGTACCAAGCGCCTAACTGCCTTACAACAATGACACAGTAAAATATTCTGAAAGATACGGGGAAGGGTAAGATCTAAAAAGTTATTGAACCTATAAAAGATTAGGTACAGACACATTGGGATGAGATGTCTACACCTCGAATCAAACACATTCAAGCAAATGTTGCGAACGAGTAGAGTGACATCAGCATGACAGCATCCTTGCGGCTTTCACTGTCACGCATCATAACAAGCTTTTCTCGCCACTTCATTTGGAAACAGACAAGATTAATCAAACACTCCAAGAAGATGTCTACAATAAGACCGCCACTGAACACGATTTTGAGCCATTTCACTAAGAGCAAGAAGCCACTGCGAATTCTCATCTTTTTGACCCCAACCTGGGAGACGGGTAGCACTAACTGCAGCTACGTTAAAAGGCAAAGAATTCATCTGCTTAAGCCAAGCCAGAGACTGGCCACCCTTACGTCGACGCCATTCCGAGTTAGGAGTGGCAAACAAAACCGAGTTAGGAAAACGATGATTTCCCATTTGCAATACGTGGCCTAACCAGCGAAGTCTGTGTGCGTTAACTTGTTATTCAATGTCTGCGTCGCTATCAAAGATTCTATTACGGATAGTTGCGTTACGTATCAGATCGTCCCAAGTAACTCCAGCAATGGTGCGGCGACAGCGATTGGCGAAGACCTGTAAACGTCTTATTTGGAGGTTGGAGATAAAGGTTTTCCTTCCCCTGGTATATGCTTCTAAGCCATTTATTGACTGTTCTTCCACTGTTTCAAGTATCTTCGAATGCACGGATGTGCAATCGTGCAGTATTTCTGTGCTGTGCGGCTAACACCGTGCTAAATTGATTGGCCACCGGTAGTGAGCTGCATGCTGAAACACGCTGGAGTTTCACTACCATTTCTTTTTCCTTTTTTTTGTCATATCTGTCTAGACCTGGGCAACCTGACAGTATCTCAGCCAACGTGCAGTCTCTGACTGTGCGGCACTTTGCTTGGATCAGGCTTTTGCTTTCATACTTCGATCTTAGTTGTGACATGTGAGATTGCGTATACAGATAATCTGATAAAATGTTTGAAGAAAAAGGAAAACCCTCATTCAAAATAATTCAGAATTCAAGCTTCAGACTAATGTTTTAAAGACAAATTAAATAACTGCTACAAATTAAGCTTGATAAATAGTGGGAAACCATGCATATTTTTGTAAATATCTGTTATGGCAATTCTAACGGTAGGCAGTGGTTTCGAAATACAAACGCCCTCAGGTGAAATGTCATACACTACTTTCCAATTGTAAAAGGAAAAGAATCTTACCACAAAATTAGTGACAAAAGTTTACGATTCAAACACAATCAATTTGCCTTTTTAAAGCGTACCGAGAGTAGTAAATTCTCTCATTTATAATTTGCAGTGATGTCAACCGATAGTAAACTAGCTAATCGACCAGCAGATAAATGTAAATTATTAATTAATTCCATAAGGCCGACAAATTTCGCAATTCCAATTAATAGCACAGATTAGAAAAAGTATTTGCAAAATATTCACATTCGCATACTGTTCCACCCCCCAAACATTATGATGGGATCCTGGCTCATAGGGTAGAAACAATACGACGCGGATCTGAATGCGTTAAAACAGTGAAGACATTGTGAACAAAGCGTAAAAATTAAAATCCCTACTGAACAAGACTGGTCGTGTTTTAAAGCAAGCTGGAACTTTGCATACTGTTCCTACCTGATGATGGTGATGGGATGGATACTTCGTACAAGCTATACTCCATCGACAAATCTGTTGACATGCGATTGAATATGCTGGACTTATCCAACAGAAGCTTTAAAGTTCTAGCTTGCTGGAAAAATGATTAATAAAGACTATAATAAAAGCGTATAAATAATTGTAAGCAATGATGAGCATCGATACTCACTACTTAATTGAGCTAGATTTAATTATCGGCCAGAGCGTGTACCTGGTTGAGCGTAATGGTATATTCTTAGTGGACCAATGCATTTTCCTCTTCCTTTCCAGATACATATATAAGGAACTACGCCGATTCATCTCCCTCCGTATTGACTGTTATGATACACATAACCCCACCCTTTACGGAACTTTGGCAAACGACGCCGAACCCGCTGAACTCCACTCGACGCCTTGTATTGACTATCCGATGGTTATATTTTAAGCTCATAGCTTTTTGTACCATAATATACCATTGACTATGAATTAAATAATCAGTTTATATAACTATTTACAACCTGAGCTTTCCAAAGACTTATTCGTCTTTTGAGTAAACTTTTAAAAGATTTGTTCGTCATGGGTGGGACTCTCGCCCATCGGCGAATAAAAACAAGCGTCAATGAAAGCTGGAAACAATGGCATCGATCAAGTTAGGTTTAGTTATCGATATAATAGGGGTAAGACTTGATGTACGGTTTAGCACAGTGATCCCCCTTCTGTCTCTAATAACAGTGAGGTCCTGCCTGATCTTGATGTAGATGTAGAGACGGTTAGACTCCTGTTGGAACAGTTAGACATACAATTCCCGCCAGGATCAGACGGTATTCATCCGTTTGTTTTACGAGCACTATCAGACGTGTTGTGCGATCCGCTGGTCAGGTTGTTTAAAAAATCTGTAACATTAGGGGTCTTGCCACAAGAATGGAAACGGTATTATTAAACCTATGTTTAAGAGTGTGGACCCTAGTAGTCCCGGTAATTACAGGCCGGTCACACAGACGTCTGTAATCGGTAAAATTTTAGAGAAGTTGGTCAAAAGGAAAATAGAGCACTTTCTTTTGGAGTGTAGGCGTTGGTGTCCACAACAACATGGATTCACCAAAAATCGCTCATGTGTAATAATCTGCTTGTGGCGCGAGAAAGTTGGTGCTTTGATTGATTCTGGTCAAGCGGTGGATGTCATTTTTACCGACTACAGTAAGGCGTTCGACCGCGTGCCCCAACGCCGATTGCTTGTCAAGCTGGAGCTTTTAGGTATTCAAGGTTGTCTACTTAAGTGGATTCCGCACGGATGTGCAATTGTGCAGTACTTTGTGCTGTGCGGCTAACACCGTGCTAAATAGATTTGCCACCGGTAGTGAGCTGCATGCGAATACACGCTGGAGTCTCACTGTCATTGCTATTTTCCTTTCCAATATCTGTCTAGCCCTAGGCAACCTGACAGTATCTTAGCCCACGTGCAGTCTGTGACTGTGCGGCACTTTGCCTGAAGCAGGTTTGTGCTTTCATACCATGCTTAAGTGGATCGAGACATTCATCTGAGGGCGGTCAAATCGTGTAGAGGTGAATGAAGTTTTGTTTTAATTGATGATAGCAAGTTTTGGAGTGCCGCAGGGATCTGTCATTGGGCCATTGTTATTCAAAAAAATTTTGAATGATATTCAGGACAGGGTAGCCATCGATTGTCTTTTATTTGCGGATGATCTGAAACTGTGGGCCTCTGATAGTTCCTGCGATGGCCATAAGCAACTGCAACAAGCAGTTAATGACTTAGTCAGTTGGACACATCGCTGATCACTGCCTATAAATGAGGACAAGACAGTTGTCATGCACATATACTCCGATGACACTGATGGTGAATACTTTCTGGGAGGTAAGCCTATTAAAGCGGTGGCCGTCGAAAAAGACTTAGGGATTCTGGTTATGGATTCCTTGAAGTCGAAGACTGACACTTGTCGGAGAATAGGCAGCGCTACCAGGATGCGACCATTACCCCGCAAATATCCAGACACTTTTCTCTGCGTATGTCCGTCCTCTGTTGAAATATGGGCTACCTGTTGCATTTTCTCAGTCTATAGTCGAATGCGACTCCTTGGAGAGGGTACAAAGGAGGTGGACAAAAATGGTTCGTTGAATGCGCCAACTAGCGTACGAGAATAGAA
>JACCGJ010012674.1:0-42348 GCA_013407085.1 Atriophallophorus winterbourni
AATTCCGCAACAATAACCGACAATGGCAGAAACAATAAATTAAAACAAACATTTGACCGAAGGCGTGTACAGAAAAGATTTACAATAACAGAAGTAATTACAAAAAGAAAAGTTTTATATCAAAATACTGTAGGAAAATTAAACACAAGCAAAATCTATTACACAAAATTCAGGTTTGGTAACTAGGTTCAAAATAAAAGGAATGTTGAAGGGAAAGGAAGAATTTCAAACTACTTTGAACCTTACAATACCAATAAACACTGTTATAACTTGTTTGTATGGCTGATACAAACGGAAGAATGGAAGAATCTTTGCAATAATTTTTCGTTCAAAGGACCCTAAATATAAGTTTAAGTGTTTAGAATAAAGATTGGAATAGAATATTAAGTTGAATGCGTGCTATTTTGAATGTCGTATTTACTATATTTTTTAATTGTCCTATGAAACCTCAAATCAATTAATAGATCATTCTGAAGTTTTATGTGTCTAATAAAATAGTATTTCATTGAGCTCGGATTTTTAGATAGATTTGATAATAACATTTTTTTCAAAAGTTCAACACATAAGCCTGTAAGCCTGTCGATTCGCTGACGATTTCAACGTATACCAGAAACTAATGAAGGTAATTCAAGTTTTTTAAAGGTATAAAAAGCAACAGGCTTAACAACAACCGTAGGATGGTAAAAATTGAAATGAAGTCTGTATAAACAAGATAAGGAATTTGAATAAGCAGTATATAAGTGTTGGGGAAACGAATAATTCGATAAACATTCGTCTAATTAAATAGACATGTTTGCTTCAAGCCACCTTTATACCGGAAGCACATTTGAACGATCAATCAACATATTATTCGCTAACAATCCTGTTTTGTAGAAAAAATGTATTGCAAATGTCACGACAATGTTTGCTGACCAATTGCATCAGTTTTTCTTTTATTGCAAAATGCTCGATGGAGCTTGAGTATAAGCTACAGAAAACTCATTTCAACCATTTGCAAGTTACAGAGAAATACATTTTGGATCGCCTCATCAAGTAAGATACCTCATTCAAATGCAGCTACAACTTTTCTGAAACTTACTTTGAACAGTGCTATCGTTTCTAGGGCTCTAATGTAACTTAGTCTACCCAGGAGGAACATCAGGTCATTCCGGTTAAAACACATCATTTCTAATTTAAGTAGAAGGAAATTAGATGAATGGAGATTTCTAATTGTAAACTATGATATCAAACAGGAGGCTGATCAATCCCCGAGATCCTACATCAAATTGGCATGAACCTTGTTGTTCAGTCTCGGAATGGCTTATCGAGTTGACGCCATAGACGATGAATCTTGAACTTGTTATCAAAGTATCTTTTCTTCAATGGTTACAGTGTTCAGTTCAGTTCAGTTCAGTTAGCACAGGACGATATGTGGCAGTCGCCAATCGAGCGTCCAGAATACTTCCGGTGGTAAGCCAAAAGAGCGTCCACCACTTCGAATAGTAGGTTCAATATTCTTCTGGTATGACTTTGGCTGGAATGCAACAGAAAAAACTCCCTCACCCAACAGGTGAGGAGAGGCATTAGTGCGTTCCAACGACAAATTAAAGAACAACTATAAAATTAGGGATAAAAATTTGGAAACACAGAGCGCCAGATCGAGTCTAGTCTATCTTTGAAGCACGTTACTGAAGTAGAACAAACTACCTCTTCGGGCAGACAGTTCCAATGATTCACTACCCTTTCGCTAAAGAAGTACTTACGTGCATTAGACCTGACATGTTGTTTTGCCAGTTTCAGTGAATGGCCTCGAGTACCTACCACTGGCGCAAGAGCATACATATCAGCCGGATCAATAGAACAAAAGCCGCAAACGATTTTAAAGGTCTCGATCAGATCCCCACGTAGTCGCCTTCTTTTTAGCGAGAAGAGATCTAGACTCAACAGTCGTTGTTCATATGACTTCCCAGATTGCCCTTTAATCATACGAGTAGCTAGGCGCTGAACACCTTCAAGCGTGGCAATGTCCTTTTCCAAGTAAGGAGAACAAGCTTGAACGCAATACTCGAGATGAGGTCTCACTATCGCTTTATACAATGGGATGAAAACCTCCGGGGACCTGCAGGATAAAACTGATCGGAGGCGAAAGAGATGGTTCCTAGCGCGTTGTGCAGCAGCTGCACATTGATCAGCCCATTTAAAGTCCGCTGAAACCGCAATACCTAAGTCCCGGACTTTTGATACCCCAGTTATCTCCAGTATGTTATCAGGTCCAGCAACCTGCAGCTTCGTTGCAGCTTTGGACAGAAGATAGCTTCTGGAGAAGTTGATTGGTAGATCCCACGTGGAAGACCACTTGATGACCTTTTCTATATCCTCAAAAAGATCCTGTTCGTTCAGCGATCCGATAAACTTGACATCGTCTGCAAACATATAGCAGGGACACTTAAGCGAGGATGCCAAATCATCGATGAAGATAAGAAAGAGTAGTGGGCCTAGTACTGAACCCTGCGGGACTCCACTAACAACTCCTGCTTTCGCGGAATACATATTGCTTTGCGAACGCGAAAATACCGATTGCTCAAGAAATTTGTGATCCAGTTCTTTAGAGGGCCATCGATACCTATTTGTCCAATCTACATTGCAAGCAACCTGTGGTTTACCGAGTCAAAGGCTTTACAGAAGTCCAAGTAGAGAACTTCGACCTGGTGGCCTTTATCTAGCCTCCTAGTGACCTCATTTAGAAAACATAATAGGTTCGTTAGGCAAGACTTCCCTTTTAGAAAACCATGCTGAGCAGAGTTTAGTAACGAACCAGAGACAAGGTGGCGACAGATCCTGTCCCTAATAAGTCTCTCTGGGGTTTTGCAAAGGATACTAGTAAGGCTTACAGGTCTGTAGTTGCAAACTGAAGATCGACTGCCACCTTTATGTATAGGTATCATATCAGCCTGCTTCCATGCACTAGGAATATACACATACCTTAAGGATGCGTTAAAGAGGCGACCCACCGGTTGTGCTAATATAGGCGCCAGGTTCTTAATAACTTGAGGGTGAATACCATCCGGGCCCGCAGATTTATGTGGATTTGTTGCTTCAAGTGCAAGCCTGACCTCATTATCAGTGAAAATTATTTCATCTAGGGTAGGAACGCTATCTGACCTTATGTCCACTGGCATATTCGAGAGATCAGTTTGGCGATCAGGCCTCTGAACAGCTCGAAAATGTTCAAGAAAAGCCGAAGCCTTTTCAGAATCTGAATCTAGTTGAGACCCATTGTCCAGTTGAAGTTTGCCTATGCAATCGCGAGTTTTGCCTTTGGATTGTGCATAGCTATAGAAACGCTTTGGGCACTGTCTTATATTACATGCCAGTCGTGCCTCAAATTCACGTTTTGCCTTACGTTGGCTTCCCACAGCCTTATTTCTAAGTAGTTCATACCTTGTCCAGGCCCATTGTGTCTGAGAAGCTTTGTAAGTTTTCCAGGCACGGTCCCGGATTTCAATACCACGGCGCATCGATGGTGTCCACCACTGTGGCTTGTTGCGTCTTTTGACGTGCACCAACGGAGCAAATCTATCTTGCAGTGTGGACAGACAATGGTGAATAAGCTGCCAGTTTGCTGCCATATCATCACCAGAAGATTGTGACAAGACCTGATCTGCTTCTTCTGAGACAACACTCCAGTCTACCCTATTGAAGTTGCGCTTTAGTTTCGGAGGCGGTTTGTCATACCTGAGCAGTAGCTGGAAGCTGATCATGATGTGATCACTTTTCCCTAGTGGGGAAAGATATTGCAACTGTCGAACCATTTGCTCATTCGAAGATATAACAAGATCCAGGACCGAAGGTTCACAGCCATGTCGGAACCTTGTAGGCTCAGTTACATGTTGGCTCATGGCATGTCTGTGGGTCCATTCTATGAAGTCCTCAGACATCTTATCAGCTTGACAGCTCCGGTTAGGCCAAGATATGTGTGGTAGATTAAAGTCACCCACCATAAGAACCTGAGACCCAAGCGCACGTAGTGAACTCAAATTCTCAAGCAAGTTATACATATCCTGTACTCCTGAATGGGGACTCAAATAAACGCACGCTATTACCGTAGATTGCTTATAGGAGTGAATGAGACAGGATCTAAATTGCACATTGTGCGTGCCAAGCCTAACGTTCAACTCTGAGGTACGGAGGCCTGACCTGAGAAGAATAGCAACACCGCCACTTTGTACTGCACCCGGTCTATCACACCTGATCACGGAATAGCTGTTACCAACTATATCAGGAATGTCATCAGATGCAGAGAGCCAGGTTTATGTCAGTGCAATTACATGCGGTCCTAGCTCATGTGCAAGGATGGAGAGTTCAGACCATTTGTTTCGGATGCTACATGCATTCCCGAGTAGCACTGTGGCGGCAGTGTCACGTAATCTATTCCCAATTAGTCTTGTGGATTCTCGGGCGGAGTTACCCGAGAAGTAGCACGTTTGTTTTGGCGCCCCGTACTGCTTGCGATAGCCAGTACATGGTCGGCCTGCTGAACACCAGCTGTACGCAGTGCTAACCACGGTCAAGTTCAAAGTTGCAGATTAGTGCAGTGACATGGCTGAAGGTGTCTAAAAGCAATACGCGCCCAGATTTCATTCGACGGTTGCGGTTGAGCCCCCACCCGGCACTTCATTCGGGTATACAGTTCGTACTTTTTACACGTTCATGTTTCCGAATATCTGAAAAGTAAGGTAGGGTTTCTCTTCACCAGCACGACGAGAGGTCAGCTAGTCAGGAAACAATGCAATAATATGCGTGAACAATGTGTGGTGTATGAAATCACTAGCCTAGTTGAGGTAAAGTGAAACACAATCATAGACTGCATGTGGGCTAATTTGCTGTCAGGTTGTCCAGGCCTAGACAGATATGATAAAAATGTAAAAATACGTTTTTTTGTTTTTTTATAAAGTTTTTTTTATTAGACAATATGCGGAAATATGATAGGCCATTTAACGTCTAATTCCCTTTTAAAGCTCAACACATTTAGGAGGCTTACTACACAATCTGGGAGCTTGTTCCAGAAGTTGACCACACGGTTGCTGAAAAAGTGCTCACGTGCCAGCAACCTGGGCCTACTCTTAAGAAGTTTCATGGAATTACCCCTTGTAGCTGCTTTAGGTGCAAGTTTAAGGATTTCAGTAATATTATCACCCGTAAGACCCTTTAGAATCTTGAAGGCTTCTATTAGGTCACCTCGCAGCCGCCGTCTCTTTAGTGAGAACAAACCGAGGTCCTTGAGTCTAGCCTCATAAGTTTTACCTGCCTGACCCTCAACCATCCTAGTCGCAAGGCGCTGGACCCTTTCGAGACATGCTATATCCTTTTTAAGTACGGTGCCCAGGATTGAACGCAGTACTCCAAGTGAGGCCGCACGACTACTTTGTATAAGGGAATGAAGATTGAAGGTTTTCGGCAAGATAACGCTGAGCGAAGTCTGAACAATTCTCTGCGAGCCTTGTTTGCAGCTTCGGCACATTGAGTAGCCCATTTAAAATCGCCTGTTATAGTAATGCCAAGATCCTTCACTTTCTGAGCAGCCGCTATTCTGATAGTTCCTTCACCAACTTCTAGTTGGGTTGTCGCTAAATCAGTCGTCAGAAGACAGCTCTTCCCCAGGTTTAGTGGCAAGTCCCAGGTCTTTGTCCACTCGATTACTTTTTCTAAATCAGAGATAAGCGTATCTCTACTGTCGGTTCCTAGGATCTTAACATCATCAGCAAACAGGAAGCAGCGTGAACTCAAGCACGCTGCCAGGTCGTTTACAAAAATAAGAAAAAGTAATGGACCAAGCACCGAGCCTTGAGGCACTCCACTGAGAATCAGTGATTCCTGCGAGCACTCCCCTGCAATTCTAACATAGTTAGTGCGATTAGTTAAGAAGCTGTCTAACCATCGATGTAGGTCACCTGTGACGCCACACATACTTAGTTTGTGCAGAAGGTACCTATGGTTCACCGAGTCAAATGCCTTTTGAAAATCAAGATAGCAGACTTCGACTACTCTCCCTTCATCGAGGCGTAATGTCACTTCGTCCAGAAAGCTTAGAAGATTGGTTAGGCAGGACCTTCCTTTCCAGAATCCGTGCTGGGCATCGGATAGTAAGGAATTGGCTACCAAATGTTTACATACCTGGTGCCGAATGATTTTTTCCAAGCACTTGCAAAGAATGCTTGTCAGGCTTACTGGCCTGTAGTTGCGTACATCCGAAATGGGACCCTTTTTGTATATGGCTATTACCGCCGCTCGTTTCCAATCATCCGGTAGTATACCTTGGAGTAAGGTAGCTTCGAAAAGATTTCTGATTGCAAGGCTAACTATATTCGCGAGCGGTTGAAGAATAGCCGGATGTATACCGTCGGGGCCAGCTGACTTAGTTTTATCCAGCTGCGACAGAACTGTGGTGACCATTTCCTGATTAACCTCCACCGAGCTAAAGGGAGGTGCTCTGCACTCGTGAGTTTCTAAACAGTTACCTGAATCGCGCCGATAAACACTGCAGAAGAATGAATGCAACGCATCGGCTTTTTCCGGTGCAGTCAAAGCCGTATTGCCATCGTCCAGCACTAACGTACCTATTTCTTCTCTTAATGATCGCTTGGACTGAACATAGCCATAAAAAGCTTTCAAGTTAATCTTTGCTTTTTTGGCAAGTCGGGATTCGAAGTCCCTTTTAGCTTTCCTTTGCAGCGCAACAGCTGAATTTCTGGTCTGTATGTACTGCAGTCTAGATCTGTGAGTTCCACAGAATTTGTAAGCCCTCCAGCTACGGTCACGACATCTAATAGCCTTGCGAATAGACGCGCTCCACCAGGGTGGTTTTCCTCGCGTTCTCACTGGTTGTAGAGGAGCAAAATCATCCTGTAGTTGTAAAAGGTGCCCTTTTATAATATTCCACCTGATTTCTACACTAGGTTCTAATTCGTCTGGTTCCCAACTTAGATTCATTGCTTTAGTTTGTAGTTGGACGATGTCCATTCGACCAAAGTTGCGGGACATCTTTACTTGAGGACTAGGATGCACTAAAGTCCAGTCAAGAAGAATTACAGCGTGGTCGCTCTTGCCTAGTGGCGAAAGGTATTTGATTCCATAAATATCTCTTTCATGAGACGATAGAACCAAATCTAAAGTTGACGGAGTATGTCCTGTCCTAAACCTTGTATGTTCCCTGACATGTTGATAAAAGGCCCCGACATGAAACCAGTCTAGATATTGCGACTCAGCTAACTCTGGTGAAGAAATTCCAGTACGCCAATCAATGCATGCGAGATTGAAGTCTCCGACAATTAGTAATGCGTTGCATTGCCCTTTTAGGTCAAGTTCAAGTTGCACAAGGCTGAAAGTGGCTAAATGCCAATCACGCGCCCCGATTTCCTTCCACAGTATGAGGTTGAGCACCCTGCACTCCGATATTGAGTATACATTTCGTACGTTTCACACGTTCTTGTTTACGGATATCTGGAATGTAAGGTAGGGGTTATCTTCACCAGCACGTTGAGGTCATTTATTCAGGAAAGAATGCAATATTATGCGTGAACAATGTATGATTTATGAAATCAATAGCCTAGATGAGGCAAAGTGTAGCACAGTCATAAACTGCATGTGGGCTAAGGTGCTGTCATGTTGCCCAGGCCTAGATAGATATGAGATAAAAATGTAACAATACATTTTTTGGTTGATTTTAAGTATTTTATTATAAAATGTGCGGAAATATGGTAGGCCATTTAGCGTCTAATTCCATTTTAAAGATCAACACATTTAGGATGTTTACTATACAATCTGGGAGCTTGTTCCAGAAATTGACCACACGGTAGCTAAAAAGTGCTCACGTGCCAGAAACCTTGACCTAGTCTTGAGAAGTTTCAGAGAATTACTCCTTGTGGCTGCTTTTGGGGCAAGTTTAAGGATTTCAGTAATATTATCACCATCAAGACCCTTTAGAATCTTGAATGCCTCTATTAGGTCGCCTCTCAGCCGCCTTCGTTTTAGTGAGAACAGATCGAGGTCCTTTAGTCTTGCCTCATATGATTTTCATGTGTGACCCTCAACCATCCTAGTCGGAAGGCGCTGGACCCATTTGTGATTTGCGATATATTTTTTTTAATTACGATGCCCAGGATTGAATGCAGTATTTAGAGTGAGGCCACACGACTACTGTGTATAAGGGAATGAGGATTGAAGGTTTCCGGCATGACAGTGCAGAGCGCAGTATGAACAATTCTCTGCGAACATTGTTTGCAGCTTCGGCACGTTGAGTAGCCCACTTGAAATCTCCTGTTATAGTTATACCGAGATCCTTCACTTTCTGAGCAGCAGCTATTCTGATAGTTCCTTCGCCGACTTCTAGTTGGGTTGTCGCTAAATCAGTCGTCAGTCGCCAGGTAAACCTGAAATTTCACTTCTTCTTCTTGAGGAATCAAGCCCTTGTGAGTCAATACTTCCAACGTTGTTGAGGTTTTTCGAGCAACTTTTCAATTGCAAAACGAATTTTCTTTCAATTTTCAACGTATTCAAACATGGTTATGACTCGTAAAAGTAGATCATGCAACATCGAAGGCAGGGAAGTCCCAAGAGTTCAGTTCAGTTCAGTTAGCACATTACTGTAAATATCTGATAAGCCAATCGAGCGTTCAAAATTTCTGTCGGTGAAAACCTTCCAAGGAGCGTCCAGCACTGCCAAACCTTTTTCGGAATGGGTACAACATTGACTTTCTTCTATTCATCTGGTAGGATGCGCTTGCAGAGCGTTTCGTTATATGACTTACAGCGAGACTCTGCTATTACTTAGCTATTCCCTTCACAATTTTCTGATGCAGGTCATCAGGTCCGGCATATTTAGCTCCGTCAAGATTTTGTAGAATCCGAGTGACATCTTCTGTGCAAAATATTACTTCTCTTAAAGAAGCACCCATTTCGGTACTAAGAGTTTGGTTTGAGTGAATCGAATCACCGCTATCCATTCTATTTACAATTTGAAAATAATAACACAAAGCTGCTGCCATGTCGAAGTTTGAACTGGCTTTCTCACATTGTCAATATTAGGGTAACCATGTGCTCCGCTGTCTTACCCATAGGCTGAACATAACTAAAATATTTCTGAAGGTTTATTTTAGCGGATTTCGCCAGTTAAGTTCCGTAGCTTCGCCTAGGCCGCCGTTGGAGCTTCACCAAGTTGTTTCTGGAAGCTTCATAACACAACCAAATTCCATAAATATGAAACACATTTGCATGCATTTCCTTCACACAAAACACTCCACGGCCGTTTTCGTGCTGTTTGCACTCATCAGGTATGAACAGTAGGATCAGGATCCGCGTGCGCTTCAAACAGTGGAAGAAAGGTAAACAAGTTGCGCTTGTATGACACTGTTGGGTAAGGTTGGTACGACCAACCTGTTCAATCACATGAGCCCCCACTCATGTAGACTGGGTTTAAAACCCATGACCATAAATATAAAACACATTTGCATGCATCTCGTTCACACAAAACACCCCACGACCGGTTTCGTGCTGTTTGCACTCATCAGATAGGGACAGTATGATCAGGATTCGCATGCGCTTGAAACAGTGGAAGAATGGTAAACAAGTTCCGCTTGTACGTCACTGTTGGGTGAGGTTGGTACGACCAACCCGTTCAATCACATGAGCCCCACTCATGTAGACTGGGTTTAAAACCCATGACCATAAATATAAAACACATTTGCATGCATCTCCTTCACACAAAACACCCCACGACCGGTTTCGTGCTGTTTGCACTCATCAGGTAGGGACAGTATGATCAGGATCCGCATGCGCTTGAAACAGTGGAAGAATGGTAAACAAGTTGCGCTTGTATGCCACTGTTGGGTAGGTTTGGTACGACCACCCTGTTCAATCACATGAGCCCCCACTCATGTAGACTGGGTTTGAACACATGATACTGAACAAAAATGTTCATTTGCATACATTTCCATCGCACATACCCCACGACCGGGTCGTGCTGTATGCACTCATCAGGTAGGGACAGTAGGATCAGGATCAGCCTGCGCTTGAAACCGTGGAAGAATGGTAAACAAGTTGCGCTGGTATACCACAGTTGGATAAGGTTGGTACGACTAATCTGTTCAATCACATGAACCCACACTCTTGTAGACAGGGTTTGAACCCATGACAATGAACGAAAATATTCATTTGCATGCATTTCCATCACACACCTCACGACTATATCCTTGCTGTTTGCACCCATCAGATAGGGACAGAAGGATCAGTATCCGCATTCGCTTAAAACTGTGGAAGAATGGTGTGTTTTATATTTGTGTTTTATATTTATGGTCATGGGTTTTAAACCCAGTCTACATGAGTGGGGGCTCATGTGATTGAACAGGTTGGTCGTACCAACCTTATTAATCAACTTTGAAAACAGTGGCATACAAGCGCAACTTGTTGACCAATTTCTATTTTTTGGAAAGGCTGTGTATATCCGCCAGTTTCCGTCGCTACTATTAATTTTACCGCAGGATTCCACCAAGTTGACTTGTTCTTTATCTGTACAAGTCAAAACGGACAATAAAGGTCTTTAAGACATACTATATTGCTCTAAATAACTGACGTTTTACTTCAGATGTAGTTGGTTTCAGATAACCAGCCACATGGTCAAGCGAAAAGCCGTGCGGAATTCCAGTCAATTCGATTTTTATTACGCCGGTATGTGACTGGTGGTTAATTAAAGCATCGAATCGCCTGGAATATTATGGTGTCATAGTCACTTTTTCATAAAGGTGAGTCTTAAGAGAGGTTTCGGACATTTTCGTACCTTTAGACAAAACTAGATTTATTTTAGAAGGTGAATGTTTATCCTCTGTACCTAGTTTTATCACTTACGCGCTGATGAAGCAAACTGGAGCTAATCTCGATATACACGGGAAATTCTATCAGAGATCGTCTGAGTGTCCCAGTCAATCCCTGGTAGGTTAAAATAACCTATTAAATAGACTCGCGGGGCTGTTTTGAGTTACCTGGCAAGAAATCCCCCAAGTTCCAGGTCCTCCCCCTCAGAAGTGCCCGGTGCCCTGTATAAGCAGCCTAACGCACAAGAGAGCTCACCGTCAATAACGATTGTTGAGACCAGCTGGGCGCCAAAGATGAGCATTTTGATGTCAGAGTCATTGTGATTAATTCAATGCTGTGGGAGTATTAGAGGTCGTCCTTGGTGCCTACTGTCTGGTCTATCCGATTTGTAGGCTGTATAGGTCGAAATTAGAATAAAATGAATAGTGTCTGTAAATTGAAACCAGGTCTCTGATACACCAGCATAGATTTACGTTTGGAGACTTCCTGCAATAATTCCAGCCATTTACTGCGCACGCTGCGAGCATTTGTACGCTCACAGCATTTCGATGTGCCGCGCATAATTTTGGAGAAACCTCGGGCTCAGAACTCGAGGTGCTACGAAGTAATTTTGTGTGTCCAAATGTGGTAGCACATCAGTACTGTATGTGAAATCTACGTCGCTAAGGGTAGTTGTATAGAGATCCTTAATGCAGTGGCGTTGAGCACATACGAAGCGAGGCTTTCGCTGGCTGCATCACAGCTTCGCCAAGAACTATCACATGTTTTCTGAGAGCACTGAGCATTCTTGATAAAAATATTAGCTGTTAGAGAGTTTTTCAATCGACGTTTCTCGGAGTTGCCGTTCGGATTTTCTACATTGACAGCCGAACTCCGGAACGCATAATATTTTGCCGAAGCTGGGTGACTATCTGGCACTAATCATTGGTATTGGTATGTAGTTGGTAGCTTTTGAAAGAAACCATTCTATGTTTCTCGAATTTTCGAGAGAGCTAATTGCTAGTTAATTGTCGCGAAATTATTGTGATACGGCTCGGTTTCCTAACTTCTAATTGAACGCGCAGATTTTTGTGCTCACTTGCTTTGTTTTTTACGTTGACTAAGAACAATATTGTCAGGTTTTCCCTGATTGCTTCCTTCTGTACAACCAGCTGCTTAGACAGTTATGGTTAGGGCGATGCCGGAACCTGCGCATAAGAACTCCGACTTTGTTCGTACAGCGTCGCCAGTTAGTGGGGAAATAGCTTACGATAAGCCTCCCTCGGAAATTTCTTGTAATCTATGCAGACCCGTTTAAACCATATATGGGCTGCATACATCGTATAATCGTTCTGCGATATACCTGAGCACTTTTAATCCTCCAGGTCAGCATTCAGTTCCTTCGGATACATGCTCAACACAGTCAGCCTTCAGTCATGATATAGTAATATTAGCCATAATGTAGATATATAAAATACATATACACTCGAATCTCCGTACTATGCCACCTCGTTACTATGCCACTCTCGCTATTGTACTACTTTTGCTCGGTCCCGACAAAATTCAATACAAAATAAATTTACTATGCCACTCACTACTCTCGTTACTATGCCACTATTCTGTGACTATTTGAAAGTGCATTTTTGCGCATTTTACGCATATAATCAGACGGTTTCAAGGTCAAACACGCGATGTTTTTCCCTGAAGCCAGCTACAACAAGCCAATCACCTCACGCACAACAACAAGCCTCTTCCCTACTTTTGCTTTAAGCATCGATAGATAGACCCACGAAAGCGCGCGCACAAACAGACACTCACAACAGTGACATCGTTATTTTTCAAACTATTCAGTTCATAATGTCAGTTCAGAAACGCAAACGAACCAACTTTACGCTGAAGGAGAAGCTCGAGATCATCGATGCTGCGAAAACGGAGCCGATTTAGTCCAACTTGGCGGGGGAGATTAGCAAGAAATAGGGCTTCGAAGTTAAGAGTACGACCGTGAAGGGCATTCTCAGCAAGAAGGATGCAATTAAGGCTGCAATCAAAGCTGGAGTTGCATCGAAGCGCATAAAGCTGACGCAGCCTCAAACCCGAAGCTTGAGGACTGATTGATTGAGCAAATAAATGATGGACTTGAGAAAATAAAGCAGTTTTTACTAACCCTCGTTACTATGCCACTCTCAGAACCCAGAACTCAGAACTCAGAAAATTTTATGGTAGAAAAAGCAGTAAGCTTAACAATAACCATAGGATGACAAGGTATATGGAATAAATAAAAATATATATAAAATATCTCAAAAATTAATAGGGACAGTCACATACCGCATGGTTCGTCATAAACTCATCGAGTTTGGAAGCGAAAACCTCAACAGATTCTGATCGTGTGATTTCTTCAGGCAAATAGTTACAAGTGAAACAAATTCTTACGGAGAAAAAATTACGACGTATATCCAATCGAGAATGCGGAATGCTTAAAGCCTTTGAATGTGTTCGTGTTCGAGTAAGGCCATTGGGATTTAGCAAGTGTTTAAGGGGATGGTTTTCAGTATGCAGGATTTTGAATGTCAACAGGAGGTCACTACGTATCCGTCGTTGTGTAAAATCATGTAGGTTCAGTTTTAACATTCGTTCTGTGAAAGGCAAATTTCTGTAAGGGGGACCAACTTTGTAGCAAGATGATAAATCCTGTCGAGTAGTTCGATGTCCTTCCTCAGCCATGGTGCCCAGGCTTGGATGGAATATTCCATAACAGGACGTATATACGTGTTAATTACCCGGGGTAGGGTTTCGGGCGTAAAAATCCGGAATATTCTTTTGAGAAGACTCAAGATACGGCAAGCTTTATTGTAAACCGTCTGGCAATGATGTCCAGGCTTAAGGTTAAACGAAACCCATATACCGAGATCTTTTTCTGCGGTGGTCCAGACGAGATCTTGCGTGCCAAGCTGATACGTGTGGTGTAGAGATTTTCCAAGCTGCAACATTTTACATTTCGCAGGGTTAAATGGTAACTCATTTGACTGGGACCAACGAAATAAGGTGCACAGATCCCGTTGTAATGCCATACAGTCAATAACAGACCTTACACGTTTCCATATTTTAATATCATCGGCAAATAGTATCAAGTTGCATCCAATATCCTCCACTATATCGTTCATATACACCAAGAATAGAAGAAGTCCAAGCACCGAGCCTTGCGGAACTCCACTCGTGACGTCTATTTTTCTAGATAAGGTGCTGCCAACGCGAACTTGGACATGTCTATCAGTAGGATAGTCCTTATCCAATTCGCTACTATGCCACTCTTGCTCGGTCCCGACGGGTGGCATAGTACCGAGATTTGAGTGTATATGTATTCAAGTAATGAACAGAATATATATTGCAACTTCACAGAACAGCAAAAATCTTAATATGTTTTCAGAGTGTGTTTCAGTTCAATGTACAGTGCAATATAAGGTGGGGCCCGCTGCTTATTTTGGAGATTTTTGTCTCGTAAGTTCGAAGCATTTCGCAGATAACGGAGAAGTGATTCGATTTGAATAAACGTGTTTGAAGAGGATGCAATTTTGTGGTGGTGGAAAATAGATAGATTTATTTCGCTGGCTCTAAATGAACTCTTGCGATATAATTCACATGATGTGTAAAATATGCATTCCACCGTCTGTTAAGCTCACAGGTAGTCCGCATCAAGTTGCTTAAGCCTCCTAAGGTCTCGATCGAGCAAATGTAAATAATGGATAAACCTCAGTGAACAAGCTTTTGTGCAATGCGCAACTGTGCGCAATTTTGCGGATGTCGTTTCCTCACCTGCATTCTGTTTACAAAATGATTCTAGTTCTGGTGATGCAACGAACGATCATTAACTATTAGAGGCACAACTTTTGCTGAATCCGGCTACAGTAATAGTTAATAACGGCATTATTGTACCACAGAAGAAAATATAAAATACTTTGTCATCCTTCACAATGCACCAGAACAGAAAACAGATTTCGCGATGGACAAGATTTAAAACGAACGAAATTTCCTGAGTTCTGCTTTCGAACCTACTTTCGAAGAAGGGGAAAAGTGTGTAATGGTACGCATAGCATTTCGTCTATGACTCGGGCCCCTGACAGGTGACCACCCAGACCTTTAAATTTTTGTTACATTCCTTCTAAATAGGGATTACAGGTTGAGGGTTAGTTATCCTCTACTCCTGTCGTTCTCTCTCTTTGGAGGATCGTGTGAAGATTCTAGAATGTAATCGGGAGAGTTATGAGGATGAAGCAGAAATTTCATTGTGATCCTCTGACAATATTCATTCGGAGCTCTCATGATCCTCAAAAATGATCTATTTTAAATCCAAGAGCTTGAAATCTAACTGGATGTTTGAGTTGTTTTTCATAGAATAAAGTTTTTTGAAGTTCCTGATCCCGGATAATTTAAATAAAAAAGATTGTAATTGTACTATTACGATAGTGAATATTTTATTTGCAAAAGACAACAACGTCTTTATAGAGTCCATTTAAGGCACAGCAATGGAATATACCTAATATTTGTTCCAACAATCTATTCTCTATCTTTTTAGCTAGCTGCAATATTTCCCAGCGGTTTTTATCTTTACTCAATAAATCAAAATTGTCTTTCCAATGAGGTTGTTCAATCTAGCCAATGTTGCTGCCTTCCGGAAAACTGAACCAATTCTTGACTTCGATGTTGCAACATGGTATCGATTTTCGGCCTTTCAGCGGACCCATTTAAGCTGGGTTTATCACACCGTTGGATAATTCTAGCCGTGAAGGAGTTGGTCATTCATGTGAATCATAATTAGTTTAGATTCAGCAGCTCTGGTTTAAATGGTAATTGGTTCTACATCAACGGTAGGAGAAGAAATGCTGAAAAAACAAAAATAACATGAAAAATAACATTTATTAATTCATCAAAATAAGAGACAAGTGGGTAAATTTTTGTTACCCTATATCAGTTCAAATATTGCGGGAATTGAGATATATTTTAAACATATTTCATAGAAAACAGTCATCCGTTGGATAACATTATGTGCAACACATGTACATCAGAGCTGGCTTGACGTTGATGTAGATATTCCAGAGGATAAGAAATAATACTCACGCGAATGGATGTGAGTATATGTTAACCACGAACGTTTATTTAGTGACAGCATTACAACCGATTTTTGTTATCAAGCAAAAGCAGTCCTTATTAGCGCTGCTTTTCGTGTTAAGTTGTCACAGTTAATGTTTTCAAAAGATTGTGGGAGCACATCTGGTTATGGTGGGGATCTAGACTGAACATAAATCCTGTAATATACAAACGCGACATGAAATTATGATTAAGTCAGCTTGTAATCAACTTTGACTAGCCTAGCTATAAATAACGAATATTTATACGAAGCCTAGTATCAATCACAGATAAGGCACCTGAATGGAGCTTTATATTGGACGTAGGGTTGTATTTATACGTTCATCATTGCGACATGAAAGTATGAGAAATGATAATCAAAGTAAAAATGTATGGTCAACTGTAAGAGCAAGTGATGCGTGACATTCTTTTCGAAATTTCACCTGTTTAAATGCCGCGTTATGCTCCCTCCTTACGCCGAGCAACAGTAGATAATAAATTCGTGTTCGAATGCAATTTCATAAACACACAAAACGAACATTTTACCAGGTAAGAGCAGTATGATAAGGATCAGCATGTCTTGAAACAGCGGAAAAATGATAAGCCACTTTTAGAAAAGGTTGACATGAACAACCTGTTTAATCGCATATGGATGCACACATAAAGATGGGTTAAACCCAAAGACTGACGGAAAATCCGTAGTGGCATTTCCCTTACACGCGCATACGCAAGATGATCTTCTTGTGGATCAAGATCATAATGTCCCTAGTTGTTGAGTGCGAACAGCACGAATCCGTTCGTGGGGTGTTATGGAAATGCATGCAAATACGGAATTTTGTTTCAACCCATAGGTTCAATCCGATTCATGGGTGTATGCACGTGATATAACAGTTAAGTCGTGCTGACCATATCCAACAGTGACTCAATATTCGCTATTTATATACATTTGTGTCACATTGCTAATGTTTACTGCTTACAATATTTGCTCAATCAAATTTGGCAAGCGATTCATTTTCATTCATACCGTCATCCTGTAGTGTTGTAAAGTATTACCTTTCTTAAACATAAATCCTTGAATACTTGCTGTGGATATTTATCCTGAGGAGTTATGCTAACAAACAGAGCAATGGATTACAAGCTGGAAGTTTCAACCGGTTCTTGCAGTGCCTGTAGCATAAACTTTAGAAAAAAGAATTATTGACGGTTGAAACATTGAATAATCTACTAAAAAATGCACTTCGTCAAATATATCCTGACTAAAGCAAGAAAAATAATCTACTATGTTTTTCACACAAATATATTTTGCAGAGGTAACAGGACCTAAATCTACATGAATTCAATACTGAATAAGTCGAGTTATACACCTAGGTGGGATAAAAGAACAAGGATAGTTTTGCATGAAATTGTGTCAATCATGCTGTGAAAAATAGCAGCAAATACACGAAGGGCATCAGATGAAAACTTGCGAATTCTTAAAGTATCTATAAATAAGGTTCAGCAGACTGGTAGGCGATGTACGTATGATGGAATCAAATAAGTCATTGATCAAAGGAAACATTTAAACAGATCTCTCTGGTAAACAGATTGTCGATCAAACTCAGCCGATAAAAAGATGTGTCGAGGACTTGTCCTCTCCCTACTCTCAGGATAGCACGGTTTTACCGTATGCATTTGAAAATATTGAACGTTTACCAACCATTGAACACCTTGATACTTACTCTAAGTTCGATTATCTTAATAGAGAAAATTGACCGTTGAACGAGAAGAAAAGCCCCTAGTGATGATGAAATTTCACCTGTGCTCATCAAATACTGTGTCATGGCTTTGTAACCGACAAATCGGTTGGCAGAAAATTGAATTTGACTACCAAAATTTCCGTCAAGAGTTAAACAGCAATGTCTATCAACGGTTGAGTTATGCGTTCAAGCCTGCCGAAATATTGACAAAAGATTACGTGATATGCGTACGGTATTATTGGCCCAAAACAATTATGCAAGAAAAATAACAAACCTCAATCATTCCGCTTCGCCCTCAATTCCAAAACGCGAAAGTTAAACAATGACAACGACAACGAGGTGTCATAACTTCTAAAAGCGCGGATGTGACAAATAAAGATAAGACGAAACCTGATATGCTCAAACAGTTTAGTAAAACCAAAGTGGGTAAATGCGTGCAAAAATACTAGAAGTTTTAAACATTTGAGTTTGAGTAAAATTGATTGAATTGTTCATCTTACAAGCTGTTATACAAGCACTGCACCATTTACTATTTCTGTGCTGACAGCAGTAGTGTGTCCCACAGGTAATGCGAGATACCAAGATCAACAAGATGAATCCGGCGGCCTCAACAAAGTAATCTGTTTTCTGAATGTTTTAGGGGAATTATTTGCTAAATTTTCACAGACGCGGCTACGAAAATCACCAATCTCAATGTGACTTTCTCAGGAAAATAATCTTCTCTGTGAAACAACTTCAAGAAAAGTGTAGGGATAAGCATATGCCATTATCCGCTAATTTTATTGATTCGACGAAGGCTTCGACTATCTCAATACAGCAAATATTTCATTGTAATAGTTCTGATAGAGAAATGATTCACAAAATAATCATTGGCAATATATGTGTTCTCGTATTTCATGTGTTTCAAGATCGATAGATTAATGGATATTGTCATATTCGACAAAAATTCTTTACCCTTCTAATACGCTTGTCCTTATTCAAATAAAAAAAGTAGTAGACAAGACCGAAATGATGAAATGACAATAAAATAATCCGATGTATTGATACACTTTTAAAGATGAATGGTTTACATTTTACAATAATTTTTTTCAAGACATTTGGAGTTACTCGTTGGCAATACAATCGTAGCTCCGCATGAAATGTCAACCAAAGTCCAGTGCAAAAATAGTACCATTGAAATAGCATACGCCTAAAATCTTTAAGCGTCATGAGAATAAAAACTTATTAGTCATTCTGTTCAACCAGAAAGAAATAAAAATAATTTGTTTTCGTTGAGTATTTGAAGATTCATGTTAGCACAAATTCAATATTTAAGTGTAAAACTTCAATTTGAAATCAAAATAAGGTGTTTGTTTGTTAATAGATTTCCATCATACTTCAAACAAAAAAGTTGTGTGAAAATGAAATGTTTTCTGTTATGAACAAAACACGTAAATTTTCAACAATTAACTACTCAATTAAATTATCAGTAGTTTATGAAGTATCTGATGGAATGTTTGAGCTAATGTATGTTGTTAAATATTCGTGATAATTCTAACTCGTTGTTAATTGAGGGTTATCAAGCACTAAAACAAATAAAATCTTATCAAACCTTCGGAAACAGTATAAGTTAATGATTTTTTGAATAATTTCAACCATTCCGCGTTATATGAGGGTTAACAACCAACATAAGTTAAACGTAAACGAACAGAAGAATCAAGCACTCAAGACGCTTGACTAAAAATGAACCGTATTGTCTCTGCTTGACAACTGCAATCTTTTGAGGTTTTGAGTCCAGAAATGCAATGCTTATATGTCAATAAATCTTCGTAACAATAATCTTTGAATTTAATTCATACCTACCCCCAGCATTAATGTGCAAAGATAAAAATGGAAAAAACAAGCATGGTCACCAAAACAATAACCTGATTCATTTTGCCGTAACATCCGACTTGTCCTCCAAAATTTATTGAAAGAAACTGTGTTAAATACCTTCTTGTAATTATATTAAAATTCACGTAATCCTTGTCATGAGTGGTTACGTAACTTGTGCATTCCCAAAGACATATTTAGATTCATTAATTTTCCGAAGTAAAGCTGATGCGCTCATCCTGAATGACCGTGATACCATGTTCATTGTCTTGCAAGTCAGCCTTTACGATTAAATCTTCTTTTGAGATAGTTTAGCACAAGCTAACTTTTACGTGTGCAATCGCGGTATAGACGTATAAATTGGAGCAAAATCATGGAGATAAGTAGAGTGTGGATCGAGATACTGTCACGTTTCCAGAGCTGAGACAGAAAATAGAAATTATAATTAATTGTAGCAAATCCCTCATTCATGGTATGATTATGAAAACAAAATAGTGAATTAACAAATGATCCCCTGCAAAATATGTTGAAAAATGTTTAACATTGAACTTAATATGCATAAACATCAATTTTTAATGTAACATTCCTAATGATATTTTTCTACCAAGCGCCTGTTTAGAAAATTCTAATTCCGTTCAAGGTAAAAAATTTCAATGTTGCTCTAAAGCGAAATAAAGCTCTATCGATCGGAAAATTTGACCACTTGTTTTAAATAAAAGAGCCAAGTGATGAAGATTTGAAATTTTATTGGATTAATTTTATGTTGGGGCTATCCTACGTCGTCACCTTTACTATGTGGTGTAGATAAATGAATCGCAATTGCTTTTCGAAAAGTTCCATGTTTAATCAAAATTTTCTATCAGAATCAGTCCTCGGAATGCTGCGTTCATATCATTAATTAATTTCGGCACAAAGTAGTTCCCTTGGGAGTGCTGCAATGAAAACGTATAAAAATCAATTTGGTCTCTTCTCAAAACAAAATAATGAATAGGATGATAGCAATTTAAATTTCAAAGATCTTGGAATCGAGTTAAGAGAAAAATTATACACGATTAGAATAGCAATCAGTCAGATTGTTTCTGAGATCCCTAGCATTTTACTTACTTAGACTTTGCTAGAAAAACTGATTTCGCTGAGGTTTCGGAAAAACTATCAGAGACTGTGTGAGAAACATAGTTATGCTTCGAAATTATTTTTCAACCTATAAGTGAATGATCCGCAAAGTGATAACAGTCCATTGAAACGGCTTTTGCGTCATGTGAGATACAATCATGGGGTTGCGTTTTTCAAAACTGAATATTATTTTGCTGTTTCTATTCGAGGATGGCCATCAATCTATAAATTAGATTATGAAGAACAAATGTGGTGTGCGAAATTGAGATAAAATTCAACAAAAGAATATTGTGTCAAAATATTTCAGCAAGTTGCGAAACATTCTTACATCACAAAGTGATATGTTGCTCACATCCCCATCCCTTACACACCACTACCGGTTTCTGGCTGTTTGCTGTCATCAGGTGGAGACAGTAAGATTAGGTTCACTGAGCCTTGAAACAGTGGATAAATGGTAAACAAACTTATACTTGAATGCCAGTGTTGCATAGGGTTTGTACAACGCACCACGATGTTCAAACACATAATCAAAAAGTGATTCGTAGTCAAGCACTCACTTGTTAACCATTTATTTACTGTTTAAAGGCTCACTGAACCTAACCTTACTGTCTCCACCTGATGACGGCAAACAGCCAGAAACCGGTAGTGGAGTGTAGTTTCGGAGGATGTGAACAACACATCACTTTGGTCATCCATAAGCGCCTTGCGTGCTTGACCACGAATCACTATGTGATTCTGTGTTTGAACATCGTGGTTCGTTGTACGAACCCTATGTAACAGTGGCATTCAAGTATACACTCATTCTTACATCACATTCATTGAAGCTATTAAGTGATTACGCAGCATGTATGGGTGTGTGCCTCAGTTTATCATAATCTTGTCTGTCTCTCTTAACAGGTTCAGTTCTCATCCAGTTTCGGATTGCTCGGGTGTATAAAATTTAAACGTGCTCTCTGTTCGTGCTGACACACTTTTTATGACGAAGCTTCTGTGTCGCAGTCGAAACGTTACTGATAAATGACGCTCTAACCGATTCACTACAAAGTTTCATTTTCATAAATAATGTTCCCCGGTCAGTCTCAAACATTCCCAGTATATTGAGACACCACTTTCATTATCTTTCTGATGGTCACTACATGTTTTATTTACTTTCCTAATCATTTTTTTATAAAATCCCGAGCGTTTCATCTGAGATTAACGTGAAACGCTTCGCGAGACGAGTATCCTTCACGAAACACAATAGGGTATGATTTATATTTGTGACTACTCATCCGTGCAAAGCCCATCGAAATATTCACAAAGTTGATCACAACGGTTCATAATGGAAGCACTGGACTCGAGTTTTGCTCTGATTTGAGCTCATCCGCAGTGCATATCCTTTCGCTTCGGGTGGGATTCGAACCCACGACCATCACCATTGTAGTCCCACACCTTAACGACCTGGGCTGCCGTCCACCGTTTGACTGATCGCAATTAAGCGTTTATGAACTGTTCTCCAGACTGGCACATTTGAGTAGCTTTGTTTATTCGCCCAGTCCAGAAGGAGCCAGCAACATGTGTTGTGGTCGCCCAACCGAACAGATCTCCGTGTCAGGTATTCCCATTGGATACAGTGTAATCTTATACCGATTAGATCTGATGGGCATTGTTGTTTAAGCGATATTTGGAGAATATTTCGTTTATATTTGTGACAACTCATCTATGCCAAGCCCATTTAACTATTCACAAAGTTGATCACGACGGTTCATAATGGATTGATAACAATATATGGTTTAAGTAGCATAATAGCTCGAAATATAAAAATTATAAAATTGAGGGTGTTTCAAATCATCGATTGTTATTGATGCTGACCGATTGATGTTCGACCTTCCGTTAACGAAGTTCAATTTGAACCTGATTTAAAGTACGAAAGCTCGCATAACCCAGAAATAATCCCAGTGGTCACGTTCGGTTTAAACTGTAAGTGATTTATCAGTATAGTTTTAAACAGCCAGAACAATACTCATTTGGAATAGGGTAATTATTTCATTACATGTAGAAGTAAAGATTGAAAAATCAGAATATTGGGCAAACGTACAGATATATACCACATCTTTCCCAAAGCGCTGGGGTAAATATCGCTTTCGATAGCCCTTCAATAGCACACATACAATGTCCGTCCATTTTAAAAAAATTCACCAACGATAGGATGCTTGCTGTCATTCCCCCTTGTGCTTCCACACTCTTCCGTGAGCCCAAGTACCACCTGAACTGGGAAAACGTGTTTTTGCCCTCGTAAACCTGCTTTTCCTAATCGGTTCAAATTTCCCGAGGCGACGAATCGCAAAGTTTATTACGTAAATTTGTGCACGGTTCTTGTTCGGAAATCATTTCTGAACGAACGATCTCTGAATTTCCGAATTGTAGATCAGTAAATCATCGTGGTTCAATGGAGACCAGATGTTCGAGTATCCAATTACTGTAAGCAAAATAATATTGCGTTGAAAGTTTGTCTTACCGTTTGCGCGCATTAGTGATTGATTTCGCGAGCGCGCGCTCGCACATACAGGCAGACACGCATTCAAACAAACAAACATCGACAGCAGTTTAATCGCAAATTTTATGTTGCACCGATCGTTGCACATGAAATTTGATAGAGTGGTGTAGAATATTAGTTGAACAGGCTGCTGTTTATCTTTGAGATTGTGTCTTTCAACCGGTACAAAACGGAGACTCCGAGAATTTCGAATCCGGGTTTATATGCTATGTGGTACTGTGGACGGGGATCGGTTATGTAACTTGAAGGATGTTGGATATACGTGTTAGAGTAGCTACCGGCCACTAACATGGTTGATGCTAATGGATAATCATCATGCTAAAATGCTTAACCCTTGACATTCTTTACTTGGTGAGAATTTTCGGATGATGCTTATGATAATACAAAACAACTTCGTGTCCAGAATATACACAGTTTAATATTTTCTAAGTGCGGTTCGATTGATATGATATAACACTAACCACTAGGAGGGGCGTGTGCATCTGGAGGGTATCCAATGCAACACCCGATAGCATCGATAAAAGAACGAGCCGGACAAAACAATGCCTTATACGACCGCACAACCCCACACGTGCATGTGTAAATTGATGATGTTCTAATCGCTAGTGCAAACCACACTGAACATATTGAACACCTTCGTGAAGTATTTAAACGTCTATTACACTGCGGAATTGTGGTTAATCTTGATAAATGTCTGTTTGGTGTGAGTTCTGTCGAAATTCTTGGACACCAAATTGATAGTTCCGGTAAAAAGCCATTACCACAAAAACTATCAACTATCTATTTCCAAACTCTATCCATCATGGCAGACGTTTCTTGGGCTCCTTCAATTATTATAGACGCTTTATTCCACAATGTGCTATGATATCACAAACATTGACTGACCAGTTACACGGGGAAGATGTTTAAAATGACTGACGGAGCCATCAACTCAAATCTGCTCTAAATAGAGTTACTTCACTGACGTTTCTATCAACTCCAATGCTCGGTTGTTGCTCACTACAGACACATCACAAGAAGCAGTCGGCGCAGTACTTCAACACAAAATAGACATTGTCATCAACCCAATCGCTCTTTTTTCTCGTAGTCTTCAACCAGCTCAAACTCGATACAGTACATTCGGTCGTGAGTTACAGGCTATCTATTATGCGAAATGACATTTCAGACATTTGCTAGAAGTCCGTGATTTCACCATTAGATCGACATTCGCCTCGAGAAATACTTCACTTGGATTATATCTCACAATTTACCAGCGACATTCGCCATCTACCTGTATCGTCTAACACAGTCGATAACGCATTTTTCCGCATGCAGATTTATGCAGTCAACAAACCTCCATTCGATCTCAAGCAGTTAGAATTTGTTCAACAAAAGGACTATGAACTTCAACAGCATCGACCATCTAGTTCAAACCGTATCAAATATGTTCCGCTCTGTGATTCGAATTTTTCCATACTTTGTGACTTCTCAATCACTCAACCACGTTCCATTATTCCCCAATCATTCAGACGGCAGGTATTTGACCAACTCTATGGTTTATCCCGCTCAGGTATTCGAGCCATCCGCAATTTGATCAGTGACCGTTTTGTTTGGCCAAACATACATAAAGATATTCAACTGTGGATCAAATCGTGCATCCATTGTCAACGCAGTAAATTCCAGTGCCATACATTCAGCGCCACTGGATCTTTCCCGCAAACGCACGAACGTTTCCATCATTTGCACTTTGACTTAGTCGGTCTTAACTGTATTTAACGGTTTCACAATAATATTCTCACTTACATTGACCGTTTCACCTGCTGGCCCATTGCTGTTCCCATTCCCGACATCACGTCTGAAACTGTCACTAAAGGTTACCTCCAAAACTGGATTAGCAATTATGGTGTTTCATCAACCATAACTAATGATCGCGGCTCGCAATTTCTATCCACATTAGTTCGTGAATGGAATAAGTTGCAGGAGCAAACCACATTCAGACTACTGCGTATCACGCTCGCTCTAACGGTCTAGTGGAGAAATTTTATCGTCAACTGAAAGCCGCATTAATGTCACACGGACAGAGTACTAGTACTGGATATTCGTACCTCTTTTTAGAAGAATTTCAGGTGTTCAATAGCACAGTCGGTATATGACACCACTCTTCACCTTCCCGGTGAACTCATAGCTTCCTTCGATGTACCGGTTGATGTAAAAATTCCAAATTGCGTACATTTATGCGTGAATGACGTGCTCTTCCAACTCGGCCACACTCTCATCCTGTCTATGTCCCAAGTTATTTGAAATATGTGCTTTCGTTTTTGTCAGAAGCGACCAAGTTCGCAAACCCCTCCAACCACCATACACTGGACCATTCAAGGTAATTTCTAGACAACCGAAATTTTTATAATCGACAAAAATAGTGTGCACGATACAGTTAGCATTGACCGTTTAAAAGCTACCTTTGTGGAATATGCCCTTCGGTCCCATACACATGTATTTCTCTGAAATTCTAATGACCCGAATGACTGTTTAGTCCGCATGAAACTATCATGCGCTTCTGATATACATCCGTGGTCGACATCAACCGAAGGATGTCAAGAATAATTTTGAAGTCGCGGAATCGAAGCATAAACAGCGAGCATTTGAAGATTTTTTCAAGATAGGATACGTGATGGATTATTCTTTATCGGAATCCAGGGCCAGGTACTACAAATTGAACCGATGAAATTTGCTCATTCCAGTCAGCTAATCATTTTACTCCAAGATGGCATCTCAATGGTACTAGCACAAATTTCACAGCGATATAGAAAACGCATCCGGGATAATTTCTAACAGAACATTCGCCTCAAGATATCTGTCAAATGGTTATAAATATTGAGCCATTTATCTGCTTAATATTTATTGAATTGTGTACCGTGTTTAATTTTTCCTTCAAACAAACGTAAATGAAAAGCATAAATTTTGAATTATTTCGAATAAAATTTTTGTCTTACCTTTCTCTTCTTCTGTCTATTGTAGGAGAAATTTGTCACGATTCGCTTACATGTGCCCGTATGTAGATAGGCGAAACAGATTGGCTTGAAAAAATCCGCTTTTTAATACATTCCATACAAAGCTGACAACCGATTTTATGTTGTTTGCACTCAACAGGAACGGACAGTACGATCACGGTCCAAATGCCCTAAACCATTGGAGAACATACGCCAAGGCAGTTCAGTATGGAGAACCAGCTGTTGCCCATGCAGCAAGTGATGCCTTTTCACGGCGCGACCGGAACCAAAGGAACATCTGGGCTGATACGTTTGGACAACGATGCCATCTCAGGAGTTAAATAAAACTGAGGACTGCCTAACGGGACTCCGGCTCCGGAGTTTTCCTCGAGGTTGACTCCTGAAGCCTCTTCCATGATTGGATGTAACCACAAGGCATGGAGGTCTGAGATAGGGGTTTTCCTTCCCCTGAACCAGTGGAGAACTTGTAAACCAAGTAGGAACTCTAGAGCAACTGTTGTATAATGACTCATATGACAAACTTTTCCAAACACTTTTGTAAACAATAAACTTGGAGGTGCGTTTACACGTATGGGTTTCAAGGAAATATCTATTTCGTAATAGCACTATCCCCACCTGGGGAGTGCAACCTGCACAATAGCATCGATGAGTGTTTTATGTGTGGTGCAAACACTAAAAATCTCCACACGATCTTTTATTTTGCTGAAAATCATTATCATCACAGATTCAACGATTGTATCGTGCGCCCATATAAATCTCTTGATTCTCCATCATTATTATTCATTTAAAGGAAAATCTCCGCCAATGATATAACAACAATATCACAATAAAATAAAAATGAACATTTAAATCCACTTTCAATCTGTCAATAACCGAAACACAAAAACTCAAACAGATTGTTCTCTTTTTGTCACGCAAACGTTAACATAGATAATTCACGTAAATGAGAAAATAACTTGACGTGCCGTATTCACAAACACACACACACTTCCGTTTCAAGCTGCGTGATATGCGTTTGTAATTTCAATGGCATATTCACACGCGTAGAGATTGACGCATCGACCTCATCTATCAAACAATCATTCTTGATACGCTCGTCGTGTGTCGTCCACAATGCCTCCATCCCCCCACCCCCGTCGTGGAACGACGGACAATCTCCTTCCCCAAATGGTTTTAAGATCTCTGCGAATAACGCATTGTTAATTTATAGCAGCTCTCCACACTCACCATGTGCAACGTTTTAGGTTGGGGAGGGGGCAGCGGTACAGACACAAGCATTCTTGTCAGCATCATCATCATCATCATCACAACACCAGCACCATCGTGATCGTTGGAATTCCGTTTGGATGATGTGATTTAGTACACAATTGTTTGGCGAATTCATTTTGAATTATCCGAATAATCAGAACTCGTTTGTGAATGGTACTTGGAACTTTGATGTGATTAAACGAAATGCATTCTCGCACGCATATTTGTGTTATTTATTGTGTGAACAGAAGTAATAAAATAAGCATAATTAGCCGTTGTCATTGCGATCGTGGAGGATTTGTTTATAATTAAGTTGTCCAGAGGGGCGTCCATAGTGAGCGATGATGATTTAGCTTTGGAAAAGTATTTCTTTCGCATTTTGGTGGGGTAGCTATATAGTAAATCACAAAAGAATGTCGTTCGTTGTAAACATGATGGTTGGAATCTAATTATCTAATTGCATTTATTTCAAAGCGTCACAATCTAGATTAAACATTGGAATGATGTACCTTTGGGATACATGGATGATATTTTTAATGCCCGATGCGAAAACAATATAAGTCCTCATTATCAATTTATAAATCATATTGCTATGAAATTGATTGTGCGATATCTATGTTAGTATTGAAACCAACCAATGGGCAAAGAGATGAGAGAATCGAAGTATATTATTGGTGACGGTTAAATTGAACTTATAAGAGTATGAAATACTCTAGTGGATTCAATGATTCGCATGTACAACATGACGAATAAAACGTTCATTGTGATACGTCGAATATTTTTTGAGACAGATTTAATGATAACGAGTAAAAATGAATTGTAAGGGTATCGGGGATATCAATGTAAACACTTGTTTAATTAATGGTGGTAGAAATTGTGATTGGGTATCGACTGGCATCTTTACTTAAAATGTATTCATATGTTAGCGAACGTGATCACATTTCGTGAAAAGGCGAAAATTGACAAAGCACCTTTTCCCTTGAAACATTATGATGCTAATAATTCGGTTGTGACAAGCTTATTTTTGATACATAGGTAAAACGGTTTCAATTAGCCACTATTTTATCGTTTCTAACATGACGCTTCCGGAATGTAACGGGAGCGCGATTCCTGTAGGTCCCGGACGAATCTTTCTCTGTACCAGTTGTTATCATGTGTAGTCATGGGTATACACAAATCGTGTATACTCTCATCTCAATCGATTGAATTTGCGAGAATACCGATGCTCATGTACGGTGCACTTAAGCTGGTTTAACTGCTATCAAAATCAAGACGGATGCGGGCCTGAAAAATTGTTTACCTCAAAGCAAATGTGTTAATTACGCTTATTTGATGAACAAGTTAAGTTTGTTAGCCACTGTTAGATAACGCTGGGCTGTTGTTGTTGTCGATGTCGACCATGGATGTACATCACAATCGCATAAATGTTCATGTTTTACAGCTTTTTGAATAACTAAACAGTTCGATTCGGGAGGAACAATCTCTCCCGCAGCGTTGGCAACAATAGTCAGAACTCTGTTGTATTGCATCAGTTGCACGCCAGCGGCGTGATCTGCGTTCAGCAGCCAAAAGCTGTATTTGCTCCTTCCCAGATTGCAGACGACGCTTTGCACAATGCCTTCAAAGTGAGCGGTAAAGAGCAAGGTCTTCCCAACTCGCCGGGTCAATGCCAAGAGTTTTCGAAAAATCCCTATTTGTATACATTTTCATCACAGACATCCCAAGGCCGGTTTCGTGCTGTTTGCACTCATCAGGTAGAGAATGTACTACCAAAATTGACATGCTTTGAGTCAGTATGAAGATGGCTCGATTTGCCCAATATCCCCAAGTCTATCCCGGGGTAGATCACACCTAGGGATGTCTATAAAAGAAATATAAAACTTTTGGCTAATAACCAGAAACGTTTTTTAAACCAGATTCAATTTAGATTACTTCAGAAGACAAAAAGTACAGCTTCTCTTTAACAACTATACGAGAGCAACTTCGGTCAGCTGTTAGAACGAGGTCGCTTGGTAGCGGAGTTAACCAACCTGAACTTTCCTCGGTCCGCGACAGAGATTGAAGTCTCATATGGGAATGGATATTCATGGTATCCTTTAAATTTAACCAAGGATAAGACAAACATAACTTTGACAGATCCGTTTGATCGAAGCTCGTTTGTGGCTGTATGTCCTCGGAATATGCACTGCACACATTTGATGAAAACGTGTTTAAAAGTTCAGAATTTCCATTTTGTGAATCAGAAATTTTGGCAAAAAATTAACCGTTTGATCGACAATTGAAATCCATTCCATCTTCCCACTATGGAAATTTATTTACTTTATGCGGTGAGCTCGAAGATATTTAAGGTATCTGAAAATCTTGGTTGCTCAGGCGGAATTGACTGATTATACAATAGAACACGGACTTGTAACACGAAAGCGAAAATTTACTATGAGTCAAATGGATTAAAGATTGCATATTCAATATATTCTAAAAAATTCACGATAAATAATGAATTAGAACTTTATCCGGCTATAGATTTTTTGAAAGGACATCGTTTTTCTAAGAAGGTGATTTTGTGGTCATTTCATCTCCATTCTCCATGAGGAATGAGTTTGATAACCTTATCAAATAAATAACAGTTTCTTAGAACCATCACACTTGAGACCTAAAACGTTGTTCTCAGTCAGTTGTAATAATTAGATTCAAAAAGAGAATCATCTGCATGCATTTTCATCACACTCGACGACAGATTTTGTGCGGTTTGCACTCATCAGGTGGAGACAGTTCGATCAAGATCCGCAAGCCTTGAAATAGCGGGATCAAGTTGCGCTTGAATGCCACTCTTGGATAAGTTAGACAAGACCAACTTGTTCAATCAAATCTGCCCAAACACATTTAGATAGGGTTTGAACCCATGATCATGAACAAAAATGCTCATCTCCATGCGTTTTATCACACACACCCCACGACCGGTTTCGTGCTGTTTGTACTCGTAAGGTAAGACCAGTGCGCTCGGGATTCGCATACGCTTGAAACAGTGAACGAATGATAAACAAGTTATGCTTGTATGCCACTGTTGGATAAGGTTGGTATGACCAACTCGAACAGGTTAGAATGAAAGTCAATTCGCGACACTGTCCAGCGTAATGCTCGCTTAAAGTCCAATGCAAATTACTTGTAAATCTAAGAAATGAAAATATGGCATCTTAACATATTGCAGCGTGACAGAGTGACAATTGTACAAGTGCTTTCTAAAGCTGGTCTAGATGGCATGTTCACCCTACTATGACAGCGCCGCCTATGCTTGCTGGTCATGTGTACAGAATGGATTGTTATTCCAATAGATGAAATCTATGTGGAGTTCGAATCAAGAAGTCAACCAATGGGCACTCGATCTACACTTGCAATACAACGACGTTGGCGAAACAGATCTACAGGAATCTACCTATTGCTGCGAACGTTGAGAGAGAGATTGTTCCTCACAAATCGGACTGTCTAGTCATATATAAAGCAGTGCAACTTGAAGTAAAAACTATATTGAAAACATATCCGTAATAATTATTTGCACTGTGTTCCAGCTCGAAATATAAAACATCCTTTCCACACACATCCTCTTTCTTTTGAATGGTAATTTGTGCAAATAGATATAAGTGCACTGCTTCAATAATGCCTCACGGTAAAAATGGGCATCACGTTCACACGGTATAAGCATTACCAATGTATGACTGTAGCCTGAACGTTTCTACACAGTCACTACAAAACTCCACGTATGTCTTTCCCGATAATACAATTAAAACAATGAACATCAACTTTTCAAGTTACATGATATCATTTTATTGAGTTTGTTAACCATTCGACGGATGTTATATTGCAACATTATAAGACAATAGAAATCACTGTCGTCTCCGATTTGACATGATGAAAGTAGTGTTCAATAGTCCAAAATAGGTAGAAAGCTACGTATTCTGGACGAATAAATAAGACCATGCTAGTTAATAGTATATGCAGTATTATTACACAGAGAGGTAGATGTGGTTGGGGAGGATTTTGAGATTTCCGTGTGGTCATCCTTCTTCAAATGTACTGGGCCAGGAACTTGGAGATCAATGTTTTTCACAAATGTACAATTATTATTCCCATTTTGTGGAAAAGGTGAAAATTGATAGCCCATCGACGAATCTGAACTCCGTGTGGGTTCCAATTTCGCATGTCTGTCGAGAAATGGAAACTGAAGCACTGGGGAAAACATATTGCTCATGGGAGGATTATTTCCTATATGACCATCAGGAGCATACGGGAAGCATCCCTTTTTAGATAGCGGGCTTGTGACTTGTGTGATGTGTTGTTCATTCCGAAATTCAGCCAGATTTTCTCGGAAATCTGTTCTGGGAAGTGTCAAGTAAGATGGTTCTGGAGTTTCACAAAATTTAGATTGAGTGTGCAATCGTTGTGCCGCATCGTTACGCTTTGAACAGTCCATCGGGATGGTGCCAGTCGCCTCATTTACATTAGGACTACTCACACTGCTGGCACTTCTATTTTCGTTCGGGATTTCTAGAGAAATATCGATCGATGGAGTACCACCACCTTTGGTATCGTCAAATGCGGGGTCGGCAAATGATCGTCCACGAGTTGTGGTGATCATGTCCGCTGCGTTCTTCTTCCGCCATTTGGTGCGTCGGTTTTGAAACCAAACCTGTGAAACGGAATCAGAAAATTTCGCTTAATGCACCGCAAGTATTTTGGACGGATGATAATTCTAAACGATAGAGACTATTGGCATACAGAGTTACTATCCAGTTCGATAAATAGAATCATTAGACAGATCATTATATGCAATTTTCTTCCGATGTCATTCAGGCATGGTGCAAATTAAAATCATGTGTTCCTTATCGAAATAACGAAGGGTGTATTTACCGATTGGAAAGTAAGGTGTAAATAAAAGATTCATCGGCTACTACGCAAGCTGAGATTGATATTTTCTTGAATACCAATAACACTCAAAGTATTTGGCATTTGCATCCTTGTTTCTCACTCGGATGCACTGAGTTAGTTACAAACATTTGTAAACAAAGCTAGTGAATTTGAATCGATCATCATTCTCTGTGCTCAGGTGATGGTCTGGAAACTCTGAAGGAATTATTACTGTGCAGGTTGACAAGTAACCAGAAGTTACCATTAATCGAAAGGGAACACATCAATCGTTCTATTAACGATTGCGTTTGCTGCAAGGAGAAATATCTGCTGGAATTAGTTAGGAACGAGTCATCACTTGAAATTAACCACTTCAAAATTAGCAGCGTTTTACCATCTTGTTTTTTTTTCACGCAGATGCTTTTGAATCTGTTCAACTACTTATTTCCTCAGCTACAAAGTACATTTTTGTTACAGTACCTATTTTATTGGTGAAGTTAACGACAAATGACTTAGTTTGTATTGATGAATGACGAGCCTTTTGTGAAAAAGGTTCCTGGTTCGGTTCCTGTCGGTGGTAAATATTTAGAAGGCCAGAATATGGAGTCATACAGAAGAAAATTATTCAGAGTGCCAAGATTCAAAACGTAATGAATTAAGAATTTATTATTAGATTACAGATGTTTATAGAAATAATGATCATGCCATTCATGTAGCGTATTCCGCAACTAATCCCACCAGGACGGTGGTACATAAGAGGCCAAATGAATCTAATGATTCTATTGGTCCTGGTCAATGGAATATTCAATTGACTTCATCAAATTCTTTTTTTCTGTATTTCAGTATATTTCTTACAACTTTCAGTGATTTCACACAATTTCTCTCAAATACTTAATCTAGCAAACCGTTTGTGACGCTGTCTGATTGAGAGCTTTCAAGCTCAAACATTGAATTTATCGCCTACTAAAATCACTTGCATGATTTAAAAGCTAAATGGAACGGGTTCCATCAAATGGTTTTTCGAAACATCAAACACTGCGTAATTCGTTTTCAGTGAACTTTTATCCTCTACTTTCATTTGAATTATTAAATTTTCATGCATATTGTAAAGCTAAATGCCTCCCGGCCATTGGATAGTCTGAGTACATTGAGAACAGTGATTTCATTCAGTACGCTGAATTCTGAAGCAAAATGCTATAAGAAATTTTCGCCGAACTACTGATTTGTGTGCGCAGCCAATTGTGTTAATTCGAAAATTGTTGTTGAATTGTTATTTGGCAAATTTTTAGTCAATCGGTTTGATTTTTTCTAGATAACTTTTTCATGCAATGAAGGTCAGTAAATATCCACCACAATGTCTTGTGTGGTGTCGATCAACCATGGCGTTTCGACCAATTGTAGCAGCGCTTCGAGCTAATTAGCGTCACACGTGGTACAAATTTGCATTATTATATACGTCAATCAATAATTTGTGTCAGACCACGCGTTTTAGTGATCGTATTATTTCTCATTGAGCCGATTTTTCGTGAAAAACTGCTTGAAAGTTGAGAGAAATTGTAATCGTGTACAACAAACCAGATGGGTGTCGTAAGAACTGGGTTATCGAATCATTTTTCATCTGGGTGATAGGTGCATCAAGTTTACCAATAATTATGAGATGTCGATAATCACGGAGAAATGTGGTGAGTGTTTAAAACGTTTTCAATGGACATAGCCAGGAGACGTTAAACGCGAATCAACGGGGTTTAGTTTCAAAATATCGATCTGATGATGCGAAACCTAAGTTGATATATTTTATATCCGCGAAATCTTTAATATGATAAAAACGGATACAACAACCAAGGTTACGACAATCTCGACTGGTGGCAATGTTTTTGACATCTACGAAGATGGAACTCTCACTGAAAATGTAATAGTCTTGGAGAATGTACTGAAAATGTATCGAATCCACATTCCGGTATTAAGTTTGTGCAATTTATTCACAAGTGCTCGGATGGGGGATTCCATGACAATATTTCAACCTTGCTTTAAGAATATAAAAGATTTATTGCACTGAAGGATTGTAGCATGTATTCTCTAAGCATTACTGAATATTAACCAATATGGACTCGCATCGAGCAAGCTATACTCCCACAGAATAAAGAAAATTTAACCCAGAACAAACAGTAAAAAACGATATCGAACCTGAAGAATGGCCAACGACAATTTTATAGATTTAACTTGCATCGAACCAGGTTTTCTTCTGCCTGCATGGTACAACACGAAAAGCACAAATCTGGTCATGTTATCTGTGATGTAAACGTTGCGATGTTGTAGATTTAAATTGTTCCTGTCGAAATCATCTTCGGTGAAAACCTGATGGTTCTTTTGAACAGATTGAACAGATCAGAATAAAATCACTTCTTGTTCGCCATTGTATTTGTGTCAACAGCTATGGTGTCCCAATTCGGTTTTATATATCTACTTCAACACTCAAGCAGTTTCCGTGTCATGCCCAATTCTTGTAACAGTGGCGACACTTTTTAAATAGAGCTTAATATAGTGATATATTATCAACGTGCAAGTTCTCCGGGTGTAATTTAGACCTGATATAATGAACTTAACCAGACAGGCGTATGTTGATAAATAGGTTCACATTGAAGAACTAGTTTCAGGTTATGGTAAATAAAGTTAATTTTATTCAAGCTAAGAAGAAAACCTCATACGACCTCTGTTTATCTTGTATTGCAGGGTTACCGAATCAAAGCAACTCGTGGGTTCCACACAAATGCATTTCAAACAATGTGAAATCTTTCACATTTTCAAAAGTTCAAACTGCTTGAACTAATGAGCAAATATTAAGCACTCAAAAACGAAAAAACGAATTAGCAAGTTATTTCATTAATAAACCGGGAATATTTCATGCGCCGTCAATTCTGAATGGAATTTTCGCTGAGCGAAATACAATACGGCGAAAGTAACAAGCCATCCTTCTACTCGCTTCAAACCACATTGATACATGCCCTCCCCAAACAAGGTGTCAATGTGAAAAAGATGAATTCTATTGTGCGGGGACAACGTACCGCTTGTAACAAGAATATCATACTGTCATTATGTTGTATTGTATACGAGCCGTCAAAACGGTAAACTGCCTTTGAATAAGTTCACCTCGAAATTGACCGAATTATGATTGTTGATAAAGTTTGGAAAATAGGAACAATACCCTTTCAAATGGCACACCGATAAAATAAAACATCAAAATTATTTTGACACTATTGTGAGTTTGAAATGTCAAGCATTTGCGCGAAAACACCTTACAACAATTATGCAATTTAACGTAAAATTCCCTTATTATTCAACGAAACATTTGATGAAAAAGGAAGAATTTCTTTTCGTTATTTTTCATCAAGCTTAACGGAACAAGTGTAAGAACATATAAATATAAATAGAAATAAATGAATAGATAGATAGATAGATAGATAGATAGATAGATAGATAGATAGATAGATAGATAGATAGATTGATTGATTGATAGATAGATAGCTCTATAGCTATCTAGACTCGCTATCATAGAAGATATATAGCTATATAGATCGATAATATCGATAGCTAGTAATAGATAGATCGACAGATAGATAGATAGCCATACCTCCTGCCACTGACTAGATAGCTAGATAGATCAGATAGATCGCTAGATAGTAGAATAGATAGATAGATATAGATAGATAGATAGATAGATAGATAGCTAGTCTATCGCTGCTAGATATCATATATGCTAGCTGCTCGATAGCATCGCATCGATAGCTGCTCGCTAGCATAGATCGCTAGCATATCTAGATTAGATTCGATAGCTCGCTAGCTCGATGCTTACGATCGATCGCTCGCTCGATCGATAGCTAGCTCGCATCGCTAGATAGATAGATAGATAGAGATCAAAATCAACCAATAAACAAAATCAATTTCACGTGTTGTTACTAAAAAATTGTTTGGTCAATATGGATTTTGGCCAAGATTAGGAAAGGCCAGGAACTAGTCGTTTTTAACACGCATATGTTTAGTTTAATTAATTTTCTTGCAGTCTCCTCAGCCCATCACAAGATGCTCTAGCCAACTCTTACAGACACGTTGTTATAAACCGTCTAAACGCCTGAGAACGTCTTTTCAGGTTTACTCAGGCTCCATGCCACTCAGATGAGCTTGAATAGAACTATTCAAATTCTTAGGACAGTCTTTGCTTGAAAAATTAGGGTGATGTTCAGATGTTCGCTTTACCATTTTCCAAGTGGTTCGGACAATGTGGCTTGAACCTAAGGAGCTGGTGGGTCTGATAAATTCCCCCTGAGGTTGCCTGCAGTGCTAGCTGGTCTTTACGATGCTACCTGATTATTGCTTGTTCGGTGAAAGCTTGATCGATGCAAAGATTGATTACATTTTACAGAGAAACAAAAAGTTCGCCTGACGAGAAATTACTATCAAGTGGAGTATTTCATTTTCTAATTTTAAATTCGTTATAAAGCAAACATTTTGCATCTATTTCTAATACTCAATCAAGTCTTAAATGTTAGTGATACTCCATCGTATTACCGGTATCAAATCACTTTTAAAAAGGACTTGTAATAACAAAATGCTTTATTTTGACGTGCTTTTTCTGTTTGACTCTGAATGACTTTTATCCATTTTGATGAGTCAGTCAGCTGAAAAAACTTCTTCCTTGAGATCCGCATTTATTGCTTGATAAACCAGTTGACAATCAAAATCCAAATTATTCTTATAGCGAACGTCTGTTATAACGACAATAACCCTATTCACTTAATTTAATCAAAGGTATATTATACTTGTTTTCTATTTTCTCTGTTATTTAGCTCTGTTCCGTAAACGGGTGATTTGATTTGTATGCGCTTAACATGTGTTGCCATATATTCCTACACTAGAACCTAAAATTTATCATCCATCACTGCCTATTTGAAAACTTAAACACCTTTCCATGCTTGTCTCGCACCAATTTAACGGATCGTTGATTTATTTAACATCCTCACTTGGTTAAAAGCACCTCATCTCTCGCACACATAAAACCCTTTTCACATTCGCACATTTCACTACAAAAAATTCGTTTAAACCATAAATTTCACTCACTTTCTAACTGACCACCATCCCAAGAACCTCGGACAACTGTTGCCTCGGTTTGACCAAACAATCTTTTTTTACCCTACACATGATATGGTGGTTTGATACTGATTACAGCCTAGAAAAACCCTTATCACTATTCGTCTGCGCGAGTGATAATTGGCAACAAACTGTCTGTCTTTTCGCGCGCTTGCTGAATTGCCAGGTGTCGATACACAAAATATCAAGTTGAGAATTTCAATCGCACAATATTATTTAATGTTAAGGTTATTATCGTGACTTGCATGGTTTAGATATTCAAATCAAATGTCCTGTTTCCTTGAGTGTATCAGTGTATTTGTAGACCCAAAGGAAATTAAGAATTGGAAATGTGTTTACACATGCGAGCAAGGTGTGTTAATAGGATATTTTGTCAAGCACTCTGTTCTAGCTCAACTAGTATTGTTTCTCGCTATTGATAGACGGAGAGAGCTCAATTATCGACATTACGATACCAGCCCGACTGGTGTCTCTTTTATATTCGTGTGAAGCTTTTTTCTGAAAATTCGTGTACACGAATAAAGTCATTTTCTTCTTCTTCTTCTTTTTCTTAACACCGTTTGATTCAGTGCATTTAGCCTTAGGAAGCTGAAGATAGAAATTATGTTTATTAAGGAAAGCTTTTACCAGTGGCGTCGTTCTCCAGATTTCACTCCAGGTCATACAGGTATAAGCTTGTGCTAAATTTTGTTCATTTTCGTGAAATTTTTCACGATGAATATCTTAAGTGAGACAACCTTGGTGATTAGCATTGTTTTTATACGCTCCTGGCACCAGACACAAGTTTAGTCGTTTTTAAAACTATTTTTACAAATTAAGTATATAATAACTATTTCAAATTAGAAATGTAACGTGCATATGACCTTGATGACACACTGGATGAGATAAGCGATTGCACAATTTCGGAACTATGCTCAAAACCTCCTTCCCTACCAAATTGTGTATTGACAAATGCGATGAGACCACCAAGCACCCTTTCTAGTGGCTGAACTCAGTTCACCTAATCGTCAGAAACCAGAAATAATCTCATATATAAATTTTAAGTTTTCGAAACCAGATCAAATCTATATTTCCGTGCAAGATGCCGGTGGAAATATCCGTAAGTAAATCAAAATGATGAGAAAAATGATGTTTATCCATTTTGAACCAAAATTTGTAAATGTTAAAAAGATTATTGTAAACAATATTCTATTGCAAGTTGGTTCAAAACACCCCATTAGATGACCATACCGTCGAAATCTCCGTTAAGAGAGTGACACTACACCTCAAAGTGCAAAAGTCGCTGCGCATAATCAAAATGCATTTAACGTTTGATAGCCCGGCTCAAATTTGTGAGAATGTATCCGATTGTTCATTGTGTCGTAAAATCTGTCTCGTGCTCATTCGATTACCCCTGCTGATAAATTTTCGGATTTATTATATACATCTGAAAAACATACATCAGCTGGTCACTACAGGAACGACTCATGAAGTAACATTTTCAATCTAAAGGAAAGCAAATACTACTACTAGCTGTTGATACAGTTCATTCGCTTTGAGAATAAACGAACGACATTGTTCGGGGCTATGCACACAATGAGTTAGGCTATTTACCTGATCTCGATAAACGTCTCTGTGATGCCATTAGAAGGGTGAATATTTTGTAAGCATAATGATAAATCTATGGTCTGCGTTCAGAGATGGATCTCAACGAAGGAAGTTCTCCACTAAATGTCACCCATAAGCTGAATTTTATCAAAACATTAGTATGTATTTATGAACCAGCTCAATAGACGTAAACTTCGTACTCAGAATATTCATCTTAATCAAAAATATCCACTCTATAGCGAGACGAAATCAGGAAGTCGACTTGCTGACATGCCTGCACTTGCGAAAAAAGACGTTTGCAAAAGTTGGGAAGAACTTGTGTTTGAACCTTTAACTACCGAATGTAGTATATTGGAAACTATATAATATATATTAATGACATTGCTTTTGTTCTTATTAATAAAGCTAAAATAGTAACTGATCTCCAACGTCATATTTTGATTGGTGAGCCATCACAATAAAACAAAATTCCACTTTGGACAAAAAGCATGGACTAACAAGATCGAAAAAAGCTATATTCGGTCCCAATCAGTAGCAATACATTTTGGTGTGTCCTTAATTGTCTCTAATTTCAAAACAATCAATCGTTGAAGAATCGCTGTTACGGTTGACGCTTGATTAAAGTTCAAGAAAGAACTTGATGGCATTTTAAAATGTCGAATTGTGTGTGGCTCAAATTGCGTTATCGTTAAAACAACTTTGAGTTTCACATGTGATAATAATAAGTAGTGATGTAGTTATCGTAAAAGGCATGATTATCAATGTGAAATATAATCATACATCGGTGGAAGCAATCGGCATCTAAATGCCTCAAAATCTGCCGCTTGTACAAACGAGAGTGTTTTATAGAAAGCGTTGTAATTTAAATAGATCTAGGTGCAAAACTGAACTGTTTCAGATATGGCGAAGCTATAATCAGCCGAATCTAATATTCAGCCAATTTTCCAATCCAAAATAAACCTATTCTCAAAATCAAAGTAGGTATTCCCGAAGAAAGTTACGCTCATTAAACAAAAAATCTCATTTTTAAAATTATTGACCAATTTATTGCACACATCCACAAAGCTTTGGTTCTGAATATTTTCATAAATTCAGTTTTATTATAATTAATATTTTGCTAGGAAATAGCTTCCATGTGGCTTTTGTATTATCGATTTTTCACCTTATATTGTTTCATATGTGCCGTTTTATAAAAAATAGCGATACTACTGCTGTTTTCACCTAATTTGCAATTATTTTACGGTCAATTTTTAATCCCCTCCGTAAATATGCGAGGCTACAAGCTATGTTGCTGAAATCACTCAAAATTACACATCACAACTGGTTTCTCGTTGAATTCCTGCATGAGATGAAGACCTAAATGTTCGTTTCCGGGAACCTTAAATTCAGAGTGTTTTTCAACTAGTGTCACCACAGCTGGAATCGAATAGTAAAGCTCTCGGAAGACGTGGGTAATAATAAATAATCACCACATCTAATAATGCATTTTTTAAAATAAATATTAAAGTTCTATACCCTTAGAATGACTTCAAGAATAGCATGTATGTGTGTTTAATCTTGGATAACTTGAGTTCCTGATAAGACAGCGATGTGGAAGATTGTGCTCTGCTCAGCTTGAGGTGAGGTCCACAACATTCTGAGATAAAAAAAACAGCGAGTTTCGAATGGTGCACGTCGTTTTAAACATAAAGTGTTTTCATTTTGTGCACCATCTAGCGAACGTCGCAGTGAAATTTTTAAAGAGTCCATCAGAAACTTACAGCAATTTTCAGCCATCAATTGAATAAGCTGAAAAAATGTTATCTAGTGAAGCGAATATTTTTCTATCGTTACATCTAGTTTTCGGATTTCATGAGTTTTCAACCTAATTAGGGGGAACAGTAGTTATCGTATTTAAAAGTCACTTGATGATTTAATTAAAACACTAGAATTTATGTAGTAAATTCATTTAAGCCATGTCGATCAATGATTAGCCCGTTCAAATTATGACTGGCTCGTGTTTCAATACTGTTCACATCTGGGAAACTCTGTGTTATCTATTTACCATAATGAAGTTCAAATGGGCCTTGAAAACATTCGGTATATCACTACTGACTAACCTCCTGTCGTATGTGTAAAGACCCACGACATCTGCCGCTTTTCACCTAAAAATCGAATGGTCACCAAACCTATTTTCCTCAGCCACCTATTAAGAGACAAAACTAAGCCAATAACCTTCCTACGTAGAATTATGCTAAGACTGATCCGATCTCAAAGAGTCACCCGGAATCAAAACTCCTTTTACACGGGATGTTCCGTGATCCATCTCATGTCAGTGACCGCAATTGTTTCCTCGGTCAATCTGACTTTGAATTCACACATGTCGGTTGACCAGGTGGGGTAAGTTTCTGTCAACACCGTCCGCGTCCGTGTTTCCCACAAACAAGACACGCAAACGTTGACAGATGCAAGTCGCATTCTTCTCCATCCACGCTTCATGAGTACAGCTCAAGGTTAGCTGCACATTGCCAATCTCAGATCCGTCAAAGCGCGCATGATACTTACTTGAAGTGTTAATCAAAGCCCACCTGTCCACAGATATCACGTTTGGTGTGAAGATCACACGGTCAATTCCGAAATTTTGATAGAATTTAAGGGGTGCGAAATGGTCATGACTTGAAAAAGTTTGATTTTAAGTGGAACACAAATATTTTTTAGTGATTTCCTCTGTTTAAAAGGCTGCAGCTGCGGTACACAGATGGTATGAAAGTTGTAGAAATTAGACACGTGAAAGGAAGAACTAGCTTTTGACGGAATACCAGGATGATAAAGTGAACTCAGCCAGTCTTTAATATTGAAATGAGTTCAGGTTTGTTTTCTAGCCAAGACCTAAAGATACAACGCTTAATATTTCAAGCAGAGAGGTAGTTGTTCTCAGGTGGACGAAGGAAACACGTTATTTGAGATAAACCACGGTTTTCAGGTCAGAATAAACCAAAGTCTAGTTTTATAAGACACAAACAAATTTAATATAGAATTTAATATGAACACAAAAGAATAATATGGCTGCATTCCTCGAGCAATTTGATGCAATGGGCGTACACGGTTAGAGCGTTATCATTACAAACTTAGGCCAAGTATTACGTCCTAATTTTATGGTACAGCAGGTTATTTGGTAGTTAGCGGTATTAAGCCCAGGGTTGATCCAGTTTATATACAATGTCTCACCAGTTGAACGTCACCCCCCCTTTTGCTCTCAGAAACGTTCTATTTGCTACGCAACTGCACCGCTATAATCTTTGATGATTCTTGGTGAAGCACT
>JACCGJ010012677.1:0-23658 GCA_013407085.1 Atriophallophorus winterbourni
CCGCATGCGGCCGTGAGAGGTATGATATGCGGCCGTTAGTAACGTACTTTTGCTCATGTTGACCGCTGTGTGATGCGACCTCGACCGCGTTCATCTGTATTGGGTTGCTGGGTGGTTACAGCAATGTTGTAGGCATAGCGACCACTGACTTAGGTCAAAGCCTTAAATCCTCATCATGCAAAAACAATACTTTCATTTCTCTCAGCTATCTGCTCTTATTGAACAGCAAGGCATTGATCAGAATAATATCCCCACAACAACATTTGCTGCCGTTTTCGACTCCATTTTGAAGCAATTCGAAGATCGGTTCGAAGAATTCCATGGAATTAAAAAACAACTGCAATTGGTTTCAGCTCCTCATACTGTCGAAATTGAGAGCGCCCCACTTGAGTTTCAAATGGAATTGCTAGAACTGAAAAATGACGACCTTCTAAAAACAAATTTAATGAATGCACTGATCTGGTGGAGGTATGGAAGTCAGCGGTTGCATATCCCAACCTTCGTGAGTTGGCTCGAAACATCCTCGTTCTCTTCGGAAGTACTTACGTATGTGAGGCAGCATTTTCCAAAATGAAATATCTGTAAAGCAAATACCGATCACGCTTGACGGATTGCAATTTGAAATCATGCTTGCGATTGATGCTCTCTACCTTGCCGGTCGACTTCAAGAAGTTGACAATGAGCACACAAGATCATGTCACCCACTGAAAATTGCATGAGGTTTTGAATGAAATAAATCATTTATAAGTGTTAAATCAATCATTAATAAATGTGTTGTTTTTCGACTGCATCCTAGTCTAGTCATCTACAGTATAATGGGAATTAAAGTATATTAAAGAGAATAAAAGAATCATTACAGTCACTTTACATGGAAACAAGTAAATGTATAGTTATTGCTTCACCGCTGGATTCATGTGATTTCATTTTTAGGAAATACAATTTAATGTAAAATCGAGTGTTACCACACTTGCAGACTTTTAGAATCAGGACGAAATATGTGCGGCCGTAGTCTCTGTGGAAAGAAAGGGGTTGTGGCCTGTTGGATAGAAAGTTTGCGCACCCCTGATCTAGAGTAACTGCTTTGAAAATCATGCTCAAGAGGGTTGTTTGGATCACGTAGAATTTTGTGTGCAAGTATCATGTACTACCGAGTCGAGGTCGATTGGTTCAAGGTCAAACGCCGTTCTCTTACAAAAGGCTATTTCGTTGTCAAAGACATTCGATATACCATTTAGCATAAATCCCAATACACAATAACACATCGAAAGGTGAAGCATTTATTCTGAAAAGGAGAAAGAATTACACCGGGGGAAGTCACTCCGCATCCTAGTCAGATGATAATTCTATATGATTTATCGGAGATTTCGTGCAAACCGTATACCTAGTCAAATGAGGAGGTTTCAACCGACTTTTTTTATTTGCGAAACCTACAACCCATTATTTTTCCTGAAAACTTGTCGTTCTGAAGCTATCCTTGCAATCGTTATGTAGCTCGAATGTTTGCTGGTTTGTGTTTGCTCATGTCGTTATTTAATGTATTCCGCTCTTGTGATGTAATTAATGGTGGTGTTCAGCGTGTCATTGAAACGTTTGCAATAAACATATATATGAATTGGAAATTGACCATGGGAGTTATAGGAAATTGCACTCAACCAATCACTTTAGAGCATAATCTGGGCATCTTCAAACATGAGAAGTGTACCTCCTGTTTCTTTCCGTTGAAGGAAGTTAGAACGGTGTACCAACGCCGACGATCAAACAAGTACAGTTTGCAACTGTGTAATTTGTAAGAGCCCTCTCATATTTTGAATCGGACTGTAAACTCCGGTCAAACGAACTATGAAACAAACGATTGATTTGATTGATTTCTTTCTACGGACCAGATAGACCGTCAAAGGCCAATAACAGCATATTTCGACCCATTTTCTTTCAGAATAAATCCATTATTATTAGACAATAAAGACATAAATCAATAGTGGCCTGAATATGTACTCAATTGAACCAATATTTCGAGTCTCGGCATACGAATCCGATGCCTGTGTCCATTGAATGCCATTTGTGGTAATGAACTAGGCAATTTACCGAAGATTTAATGATACTCCGTTTATATGTATCATGTCAATTTTACCTAGATTTATCAAGAATGATCTTGATACTTCCACTTAAGTTTGCTCTATAACTGTAACTTCCATCTTTTGGCCGTTATTTCCGATTATCGTCATTCAATTTTAGTTTGTTTCACTTTCAACTTTATCCTAATCAATACTTCATTTTTATTCTTTCAGCGTAGCACAACCTCATCATCTATTGTCGCATTATTAGCATACTAATGATTGGAACGTGTTAAACGGTTGTGATTCCGACAGAGCTGGGAACATCACGTTTTTGTTTACCTGATTATTGAGGACAGTACGGAATGGTTGCAACATGAAAAAATACCGAAATATTTACGTACGTAGGCCAAAGTTAATCACATTGATGCCGTTGTTTTTAAACGATTCAATTATTGTATGCCAATCATGCAGTCGTTGTTCGAGTGGCATAAGTTGAATGTTTTTATCAAGTTTGGAAGTGTGACTATTATTGATATTAGTATATCTATTTAAACAAAACGCGACTTCGAATTCAGTGGAGTAGTCTGTTTCATCTACCATGTTCGAAGAGGTGAGTGAAATTAATTGCGTGGTAAGAATTTACAAGACATTTCCGTGACATCAAAACATAGGAACAAGCAAGTTGCGCTTGTATGCCACTGTTGGATAAGGTTGGTACGACCAAACTGTTCAGACAAATTAGTGTGTCTGTTGTTTATGCAATGCATCTATCCAGTAAATTTAGGCTAATTTCTTATTCGCATGCATTTCCATCACATACATCCCCGACCGGTTTCGTGTTTATTGCACTCATCAGGTAGGGGCCGTAAGATCAGGATCCGCATGAAACAGTGGTTGAATGGAAAACTGGTTATGCTTGCATGCCACCATTGAATAAGGTTGGTACAACCAACCTGGTCAATCACATGTGCCCAAACACATGTAGATAGGTTTGAAGTCCGTGATCATTAATAAAAATGCTCATTTCCATGCATGCATGCGATGAAAATGCTACAAATGAGCATTTTGTTCATTATCATGGGTTTAAACCAAATCTACATGTGTTTGGGTAGATGTTCATAAACAGATAGGTCGTACCAGCCTTATTCAACAGTGTCATATAAGCGCAACTTGTTTTCTATTCTTCCACTGTTTCAAGCGCATGCGGATCCTGATCCTACTATTCTGACCTGATGAGTGTACACAGCTCGAATCCGGTGTAGGGTTGTATGCGATGGAAATGCATGTAAATTAGCCTTTTTTGTTCATAAGATCAAGAAGTTTACAAGTGGGCTAGTTGGCTTGAAATAATACCTCGTTTGTACTGAAATATTGAAATTTAATCTGTGGTGCAACATATTTTCATCGTTTCAGACATCACAATTTACAGGAAAATAGAATTTCTAAATTTATAGCTAAACACGAACAAAATATTCGTATTTTTCGCGTTTCTCTCAACACAGATGTGATCGCAGGTTTCTCTCACCGAATATATTAGACTACTCCTCATCTTTCAAACATTGATTTCATCGTTTTCAATTTAACTGGATTTTGAGCCCAACAAATATTTTTTTCAATTGTTGGCACTTCATAGAGCCGTAATTTTGGTCTATGGCGTTACGCTTGAAAGATTTTACCGTATTTTGATATATGATTTTGTGACGATTCTTCGTTGAACGCTTTCAGAGAATCGGGAAATTCACGTTACTTGTATTTCTGCTGTTCGTCCTTATGGAACCGAGTCGCTCATACACATTTTTCATTCCTTTGAGTTATGATGAAAATGGTGAGGAAGTTTAAAACAATTTTTGCTAAAACTAAATTGTGTGTGTTGATTTTAATTATCGTGGTTGAGCAACATCTGACATTATTTAACATGGCATCTTTTCCGAACAGAGATTAATTAGTTTCGGATGAATGCTGATTGCTAAATATGATATAAAATTATCCAATGAGAGACTATGCAAGTTTTTACTCCTAACTAGGGTCTCGAGTGCCTTTTACAGTGCACAAACGTTCAAATTCCTTTACGCAGCACCAACATATGCCTAAAGTCCATGCATATTGATAAGTGTTATATGCGTATCTTCCATTTAAGATTTGTTATACTGGTGATTATAAAAGCTTGGCAGTGTAAAATATCGATACTTTAATATGTTATTGTGTGAAGGGTTAACGGATTACGCCAATTCAATCGAGGCCTTATCGCATATCCTGTTCTATGATGCTCTTTGTCATCTATGTGTTGCATTCCTGAATGTATCTCTTTCTTTGTAATCCAATTTTGGATATGATTGAAACGTTAAGTCGTGATGAAATCGTACTTGTTCGAATGGAAGAAATATACATTTGAGCTAATATTTGAAGATACGTTTCTAAACTTTCAACAAAGTGCTCTATATTTTTGATGTGACCGTCTTATTAGTTTTAGGCCAAAGACTACTTGGTTACTGTTGTTGACTTTGACAAGGAAAAAACCTCGATTAAATCAAATGATAAATGAAAATATAGGCCTTTCAGTGTGGTTACATGTATGAAACTCTTATTGTTGCGCCAAACGTAACTAATTACTGGACAGGAGTGGGTGTCGAATTCCAAAGAAATAGCGATACGTACAAGATGTATAGCATGTCTGATAACACGACAGATTCTATCGGACCAACCAAGCTTACGTAATCATTCATCAAATGTTATTGCGATAAACCAATTGTTCATAAACCGTAGCGGATTAAAAGAGCTCTAACACTTTCATTAGTGATAAACTTTTTGGTATGAAAGCACAATCAAAGACTGAGCATGAGCTATTATACTGGCAAGTTGCCCAGGCTTGGACAGATATAAGAAATAAAATAGAACTAGAAATTGTCGTGAAACTTCAGCATATTTCAGCATGCAGCTCACTACCGGCGGGCAATCAATTTGGCACTGTTTTAGCCGCGCATCACAGAAGTACTTCACGTGATAAACTGTGGATAGAAAAGCTTCAATGTGGCGCTAAAAGTTTGACCGATCATCGATTTTCTCATTATTGATGAAATAACATGCTCACTAAACAGCTTATCCCTTATCACGGGATATTATGAACGCTATTACGATACGTGATTTCAAATCGAAACTGAATGCTTATAGGAAAGAGCACTCCACTATCGACCTTGTATATTAACCCATATGAACCAAACATCCAATGGTACATATAAAGCGATTGTTTTTTCACTATAAATACTTGAATCTTGATTCTTGATTATATCCCGAATTAAGGCCGTCTGCAGAGATACACTTTACCTTAGCTTATGCTGTGTATGCAGGAAGCCGGCAGCGTGACCTTGGTTCTGATTGGTCCAATTGATTCGGTATTGATTATTCATGTTTGAATCGGCGGTTAGCCGTGGATTGTCTGAGGTTTCATAATACAGTTTAGTGTTCGCAAATCTGGTGTTCTTGGACACAGCAATTGGCGTCGCGAGTTTCAATTAGTGTTCTTGACGAATCTGCATCTACTTTCTTCACGTTACTGATTCCAATGGATTTCCTCCGGCCTCCTACTGAATTCTGGCCCGCTGGTGCCGAAAAGCCTACTTCGGATGATTGGAAAAATTGGAAAAATTCATTCTGTGACTTTGTGGACTTACTCTCTGTGTCCAAACCAGAATATTCAACTAATCCAGTGATTTTACTGAAATTACTACGTTCTAATCTTGGTCGTGAAGGCTCACGAGTATTCGATGATTTACAGTTGGCCAAAGTGAAAGACTTCAGAGAAGCATTTACTGCGCTAGATAAATGCTGGGGTCCTCGAGTAAACAAATATGTTGCCCGGTTTCGTTTCTCGAAGGTTTGCCAAGAGTCCGGAGAACCAGTTGATGAATTCATAACCAGACTACTGCATGCAGCTCGTCCGTGTGAATACAACAATATTCCTCTAAAGAAAGTTGAAGATACGTTCTTAATACAACAACTTCTCATGGGATTATCTGACAATGGCACGCGTGAAGCAATCCTGACTCATGATGCAAACAAATTGACGTGGGACATCGCGTGTGAGATTGCTCGAACGAAATACGATGTTAAGGAGGGAAACAAGCTATTTCAGCATCCCACAAGTTCTGAGTCACATCAAATCAACGTCATACAAGCTACAAGTAGTAAGAACATCAGCTCCATGAAATGCTATCGTTGCGGCAGTACACAACATAAGGCAAACTTTCAATCCTGTCCAGCATTAAAAGCTCAATGTCGAGTTTGCGGTAAGCAAGGACATTTTGCCCGGGTGTGTCGTGGCCGCCGAGTCAACCTTATCGATTCTTGTCCACATGAATCGGAAAAATTTGATGACTACCGTATGATATCTGCGATAGAAGAATCCTGCGTACCCGCAATTAGTCGAGAAATGATTCAACAAAAGACGAGGGAATGCCGCAACTCAGATAAGTCTGCGAAGCCAATCAAAGCTCCTATCCAACCGATCGTGTATTCTATGAGGCCATGGAGTAAAATTGCAGTAGACATCATGGGGCCATTTGCTCGGGCTCCAAGTTCGAAGAAAAACATTCTGGTTGCAACATGCTTCTATACGAAATGGCCGGAAGCTTTACTATGTGGTGATATCAACGCTTCGACTGTTATCAAATGGTTCCGTTATATTTTTGCCCGTTTCGGAATTCCCGAAGAAGTTGTCACTGATAACGGACCTCAATTCAGAAGTTTTGAATTGGCCAAATATCTGCAAGAAAACAATATAAGACATGTCCGTACAGTACCCTATAACCCTTCAGCGAACGGCTTAGCTGAGCGAATGAATAGAACCCTCAAGGAAAGTGTACAAGCCATTGTTGACGGAGGGGAAAGATGGGAAGACGCAGTTATTACAGCATTGGAAAGCTATAGAAACACCCCGAATATGGCAACCGGGAAGCTTCCATCCGAAATGATGTTTGGGAGAATGATACGTACAAAACTGAATGCCGCTGTTCCATTGAATCCTACTGCTTCCAGCGCGGAATACGACAGACGTACCAAATACCAAGAAACCTACAGAAAATCAGGTGATACACTGCATCCTGGGCGTTATGTCAGACTCCGCAAGGCGCAAGTACCGAAAGGCGATTTCAAACTAACTCCACCTAGTCGTATAACAAGGGTATTGACTCCAGGTAACATACGAGCTCGATAATGGAGTGAGAGCCAATGCCCGACGCCTCTACCGATGTCCGAATACTGTTCCTGTACCCCCTACAAGAATGCTGCGCAGTTCAAGCTCAAAGGAGAGAGAGAGGTGATGCTGTGTATGCAGGAAGCCGGCAGCGTGACCTTGGTTCTGATTGGTCCAATTGATTCGGTATTGATTATTCATGTTTGAATCGGCGGTCAGCCGTGGATTGTCTGAGGTTTCATAATACAGTTTAGTGTTCGCAAATCTGGTGTTCTTGGACACAGCACTTATCTACCACTGCAGAGCTGATTAAAAACACGAAATTCATTACGTAATCTTTTATTGTTACCAAGGATATATTATTCACACAACACTTGCTAACATACTGAGCAAGCTTGGCAATTATTAACCCTTTCATGCCTGAATTATTTTCTAACCCGAAAAAAATATTTTTTTCTTCGGAAACGAGTTGCCCAGGGGTGAAATAACACAAATAATATAAAAAGTTTGTGATATTCACGTAATTGAAAAAATAACAAAATGTAACCAATTGGTTACATCCGGCATAAGTCACCAGCGTACGATTTTGGTGACTTCTGTCGGATGTAACATAAAGGTTACATCTATTTAAACGCAACGCATTTCTAAGATTTTCTGATTTATTCCAATTTTTTACATAATGTCTTTGTAGGCATGACTAAGTTTACACTGGAACAAAATTTATAAAAACTGAGACTTTCACACGATTTTTATTCGGTTCACAAAACTGCGAATTGTGATGATACGTTCGAAACCCGTACCAGCACATACTTTCTCTTTCACTGTGGACAAGTCAATGATGATTGCGAACAAAGAAAAAAACCACCCTGCAGTTGACAAAATTCTGTATGACGCCGTGCAAAAAAATTCGGAAAATTCAGTTAGAATTAGCTTAAAATGACTCGCGAAGTTCATGTAACCAAAAGGTTACATCCGTCCTGAAAGGTTTAATGTTGATATTTCGGACTGTAACAACTACTCTGGAGCCACTGTTTCGCGTCTCACTGAACCTGAGCTTTACTATTTTCACATGATGGCGGCAAATAGTTTGAAACCGTTTGTGGACCACAAGTGATTGAATGTAAACACCATTGATGCTGGTGTAGATTTTCTTACTGTCGTCGGTGATATGTTCGGTAACTAGCTCCATTAGTAATTAGATTCTGCATGAATCAAAAAATCTCAACGTAGTACCTACTGATCTGATCAACTGTGAACAGAATTTTCTCCGTGAAACAGGCTCAGGCGTGAGGTATCAAAAGTGGACGTTGTTGCTAATTCTATAACAGTTTTGTGGAAGCTTTTGTTCATATAAGTGGATACGCCATTCAAAATGATGAATCATGTCGTTTATCCTCTCTATGAGCTTCCGTTTGAAGTGGATTTTTAAATATTAATATTCCGAATTCGTGTCATAGTAAAACGTAGCTTTTTCTACCGCTTTCTTAATAAACGTAGAGAGCCAAATGAGATATGATTTATCGCAAGTTGCATCTTACTTATTGCTCATCTAATATGAAGCTGAGCCATCGAATAATTTCGTTTATTAACTTAAAATTTATTGTTTTTCATAGGTTACACAAATTAATCAACTTTTCAAACTCGGTTGCAAATTAGAAAAATGGTGCTCAAATCAAACTACCCAACTCACTCAGTTTTAAACCTCTCAAGGTTTTACAAATTTATACTTGAATGCCACGAACCACGATGTTCAAACAAAGAATCATATAATGATTCGTGGTCAAGCACTCAAGGCGCTTAGTGATGACCAAAGTGATGTGTTGCTCACATCCTCCGAAATTACACTCCACTACCGGTTTCTGGCTGTTTGCGGTCATCAGGTGGAGAAAGTAAGATTAGGTGTAGTGAGCTTTGAAACAGTGGATATGCGCGGGGGATGTGAGCAACACATCACTTTGGTCATCCATAAGCGCCTCGAGTGCTTGACCAAGAATCACTTTGTGATTCTGTGTTTGAACATCGTGGTTCGTTGTACGGGGGGATGTGAGCAAGACATTACTTTGCTCAAGGTTTTAGTTTGAAAATTAATTGCGAAATCACGCGAAATGCCAGAACTGGTATCACTCCCGACCATTTATTCGAAATAAATCCAGAAATGAAATATAAAAACATCAACGCAAAATTGGTGGTAATTAATTAATTACACTACTTCGGGTTGGCTGGTTTGAACATTTGTAATATAAATAATTTCAAAAGACAATTTGTCGAAAATCGCATTACTTGACAATTGAATTGCTATGGTACGATTAACGTGATGGCAGATTTAGGCTTAGGTAAAGAATAAGTTAAGATCCCTAGTATACACCAGTTTTAATTAATCGGAAAAGAATAATAAACAACGCTCTGCTTTCCGATATGTCTCAAGCAGATTATGCGAGATTCAATTTAGTGGGCATATCAATGTCGCGGATGATTTTGCCCACTGTCTCCAGCTCTCATTCGAGTTCTAAATAGAGAGGGAAGAATCACGGCAGAATTGCAGAATAACCTAATCGCAATATTATACATCGACATTGTTCAGAAATTCGAAGGCTGATCCTGTGCATTTCATCCGTAAATGATGCTAGTGAATCCTACGCTGGAGAATCAGTCAACCGCTTATCGGCAAGTTTTGTTTGTACTACCAGTTTGAAATTCTTCGAATTTATTTGCAACTGTTAGACCTTGGATAGAGAGCATGTGTATGCGAACAAATTTATTTTTGACGAATTAAACTAGATGTCGTGCTTTTGTTCACGTATAAAAAGCGTTTGTGGTTGATCAGAAATTTCTATCCAACGAAACGTCTGTTTTTGTTGGCTTCCTTCGGTCTTTGACGACCGTGGATATTCATCACAATCACATGGCAGTCTCAAATATTTGTTAAAAGAAATTTATTGCAAGCATGTCTCGTGGTGGTTAAAACACTTAGATGTTCTAATCTTTATTTTTCAAAACAGATTTGGAAGATAGAATAATTAATTCAGTTTGCAAAAATGTAATGCATGATTTCAATATTCCATATCAATTAAATTATTTTGAAATTGTTATCCCTTTCAACAGGACAAGCGTATGTTCTCTACAATGGCACGTTGTATTCATCTGAGCGAGATGTCGATCTCAAAATGACAGACGAAGAAGGATGTGTGTTGCAACTTTCACTTCAAAAGCCAAATGAAACAGAAAGACGCGAGCGTAAAGGGTATGCTTCAGGTTCTAAGTAAGTGGGAGTGCATACATGGTATCTGCAGTTTTTGGTTATACATACCACGCTTTCGGGCAAAATAATCCTTAGGAATCGTCATCGTAACTATTGTAGTTTCTTTCAAACGTTCAAGTCCAGTTATTTCGCTACATTTATATTTTTCTTGATTTAAATTGCAAAATTTGATAATCTTATTCTACTAATACATTTCTGTCTTTTTGTGTGTACTTACTTAACCAAGGCGTTTTAATAATCTGAAATGAGTGAATATAGTGCCAACATAACCGAAATCTACGTACTCAGAAATTGTTGTGGCTTTTCGTATCGCGGCATTTTACTTGTTGTACTTTAAAATGCGGCTTAAAATTCCCTCTAAACGTGCCATCAGTTTGCTAATTTATTAGATTAACTTCATCAGACAGGCTGTCGTGAAATTGAATGAAAGAAAACATCATTCATGACACTTGGCTCCATCTCGGTTCCATCATAGCACACGTGATATGAATAAACGTTTTGTTTGTGTTGTCGATGGTGGAAGCCGCCGCTAAACCCATTCTTGTTCTTCACTGGGTCACTGTGACTCATAGGTCTACGTTTTCATCAACACTACCGTACGGGATATATCACTCCACCGATTAAGGTGACATCTGCGTGATTCAGATTTTTTCCGATTCCGGTTGCCGGGACGCAAGGTTGATCGCTTTTTATAGAACGCACAAAGATGCCACAATCTGAACCGAGTATTTTTCTTTTGAACCGCTTGGTCAACGCAATCCACATTTGTTTACTGAATATCATTCAATTGCTAATGATTTCGTTCGGAAATTTTGTATTACTGAACGTATGAACACTCAACGGAACAGCTGATAGAGGAAAACAAAACTCGAACGTGGTTGTTTGTTAGTTATTTATCGAATAGGTTTAGATTTCCTTTGGAGACGTATTTATCATTTGTCATTTTTTAGATTTTGTAAATAAATTGAGTATTTTTCATTGAAGGTTTTGTGCTCATTGGTTCGATCAAAACCGGAAGTCAAGTTTCGAAAAACCACGAAAAACAAATTGAATTTGTACAAGAAAGTTTCGAAATCAAAAACCATTATTCACGGAACAATATGATCACGTGTAATTTTATAAAGCCAAGACCTTGATCAATAAATATTTTAGAATGCATCATCGATTTGCATTATTCGCTCTGTTTCAGTATCTCTATTGGTTCTCTCTCTCTGATAATACATTCGAGTGTTTTTGTGTGCCACTTTGGTTTTATTTTAAAAATTGCACTCAGCAGCTGGGTGAAATCTGAATTAAGTAGGAAATTTAGAAATTTCCTAGTAATTTCTGAATCGAAATTTGATGGTTTGATAAGGGCAAGCGCTATGCGTTCGCACGTTACTCGCTAGACATATTAACAATCACGTACCAGTTCTTACATTGAATGAATTTAACCGCCAACCATTACATAAACGCTCGAATTAAGATATATGACTGAAGTATTGCTTGAGATAAAATGATTGTCTGATGTAAATTTCATTTCAATTTTCGCATAATCAATTTGAAGTACGTGCCGATGGCCATTGGATGTTAATAAACTCATATCTTGGTAGAAATTGAGTTCAAACATCTAGCCATTTTAGGTATATATATATACCCTGTGGTTAGTTTAAAAGCCAAACAACAGTATTCATCCATATATATAGCCCAACTGCTAAAGAAAAAGGGTTGGGCGTGGGGCTAGCTACCCCACCCTGTAAAAAGCTTCTAGCTACAGAAACGCCAACAAGAATACTAACAGATGACACAGATGTGAGGGAAGATGGACCCCAGCTGAAAGATGTATGACGTCGGACATAGTCAAAGTCATCTGGAATCCTTCAGTCCGATGACCAAATTCTCCACCAGGACCACCACTAATATCGCCACATGGAACGTCCGGACCATGTATGAGACTGGAAGGACAATACACGTGGTCGCAGAGATAAGGAAGTATAACTTCACCGTCTTAGGGATCAACAAGTCAACATGTATTGGTTTCTGGAAGATGCGACTGACTTCGGGTGAATTACTGTTGTAGTCTGGCTACGAGCAGGAAGATGCAGCACACACCCAGGTACTGGCATTGATACTTTCCAAATCAGCACAATAAGCGATGATTGGGTGAGAGACACACGGACCACGAATCATGACATTCTCCTTCTATACAAAGAAGAAGAGGATCAAATGGACATAATCCAGTGCTACACCCGGCGAACCACAGTGGAGTGGAGGAGAAGGAGGAAATTTACAACAGAGTGCCAACCATCGTACAAAACAGTCCAAAGTGGGACATCGTCATTGTAATGGGTAACTTCAACTCATCAAGATGTAAGCGTCAAACGAGGAACTGGCGTTGCTTCCGCCTATTATTTAATTGTCACCAAGTTGAAGCTGAAGTTGAAGAAAAACTGGATAGAGGAGTCCAGCCAACGACAGCGCTGGAACACTGCTATGCTTAAAGACAGTATGAGGGGAGAAGAATTTAACGTCATCATTTCCAACAATTTCCACGTGCTGGAATGGCTGCTTGAAGAAGAGACGATAGAACAGAATTGGTAGAAAGTGAAAGAAGTGCTACAAAATATACAATCACAAGGAATTGATCTAAACAGGGACGTTACATAAGATAGAAGGGAAAAGACAAAAGAAAGCAATGTGGAACGAAAGCAGAACGAGAGCAACAAGAACAACATCACAAGATTATACAGAAGCAAATAGAATTGTCAAAAGGAGCGTCAGGGCAGACAAGCGGAACTACGTAGAGACATTGGCCATAGAAGCAGAAGCTGCGCATCAAAACAACACCAAGGGCCTATATTCCACCCTCAAGAATTTATCAGGAATGTTCACCAAACAAGAAAGGCTAGTGGATAACAGAGATGGAGAAGCGATAGCAGACGATAAAGGACTGGGAAATGAGGTGGATGGAACACTTTCAGTATTTACTCAACAAACCAGGTCCTTGAAACCTACCGGATCTATTGTCAGCTAAAACCGATCTTCCAATTAGGTGCTGTGCACCCACGAAGGAAGAGATCCGCAGCGCCATTAAGCAAGGCTACATGACCTGACAACATCCCGGTAGAAGTGCTAAATTGGATATTGAGGCCAGTGTGGAGCTTCTCCACCCAATCTTCTGCAAGATCTGGGAAGAAGAAGTACCAGCTGAATGGAAAGAAGGTTACCTCATCAAAATCTCCAACAAAGGAGACCTCAGCTCCTGCTCCAACTACCAAGGTATAACGATGTTGTCCATCAAAGGAAAGGTGCTGAACATAATGGAAGACTCTGTTGACCCACATCTTTGTTACCAACTAGCCGGCTTCCGAAAGGAAAGAGCGTGTACGGATCAGATCGCAACCCTGCGCATCATTCTAGAGCAGTTCCTGGAATGCAACTCGTCTCTCTACGTCATATCCATCAAATATGAGAAGGCGTTTGACAACTTCGACAGACTGACCCACCGGAGACTACTGAGACACTATGAAGTACCAGAAAAGATCACCAACATCATCAGGAAGTCATAGGAAAGGATGATGTGCAGAATAGTGCATGTCAGACAACTCACTGACACCTTCGAAGTGAGAACCGGAGTATGGCAAGGTTGCTTACTCTCCCCGCTCCTATTCCTGCTGATCATAGACTGAATCATTAAGATATGGATATACCAGAAGCGGAACGGCATTCAGTGGACACGTTGGAAGCAGTTGGAAGACCTCGACTTAACCGAGGCTCTGGATCTTCTCTACCACACCCAATAAAAGATGCAAGAAAAGACTACCATCGTTGCAGCTAACTCAGCTAGACTGTGCCTCAACTTTAATAGAAGGAAGTGCTAGGTGTTCCAGACCAACGCATCTAAAACGATACCCATCACAGTCCAAGGCGAGGTGCTAGAAGAGATAGACTGTTTAACCTATCTCGACAGCATCGTGGACAAGCTTGAAGGAACAGACATCGCACCGCACATCGGCAATGCACGAGCAACCTTCCATCAGCTTCATAACATCTGGGAATCCAGAGAGATCGGCATCACCATCACGGCCAGGCTATTCAACACCTTAATAAAGCCAGTACTACCCTACGGAGCAGAGACCTGGCGAACCAAAATCACCATTTGAAATATCCAATGCCAATTAGTGCGTGCGTGTGGTATGGCTTGACCGGAGGTGAAATTGATGCCTCAGAAGATGAATCTTTGAGTTCAGTATTTTATAAGTGATGAATCCGTCTGCGAGTCAGTGTATCCATCTTAAGATGCACTAGTTGATCCTCATAAGGGTGGTCTCGAAGACATTCGAACATTTTAGTTGCTCTGTGATAAATCCTCTTGAGTATCTCGAGGTCCTTTTGTAGCCATGGTGCCCAAGCTTGCACTGAGTAATCAAACACTGGCTTAATATACGTGTTTAAGAGCAGGGGGAATGTTTCAAGAGAAAACCTCCAAAAATACGTTGAAGCATACCCAGCATGCGGCTAGCTCTGTTGTACATGGCTCGCATTGCTTGCTGTTCTTCAGACGTCCGCTAATTCAAACGCCGAAGTTCTTTTCTTCTGTTGTCCATTCCAGTTTTTGCGATTCATACTTGTATGAGAATGTGAAATTTTTGCTTATCTGCAAAATTCTACACTTTCTGAATTTGAATGGAAGCTTGTTCTTCTCCGACCAGCTGCTCAATGTTTCTAAATCGCTCTGTAAGCGCAAACGTTCCACGCTTGACTTGATTCGCATCCATTGTTGGGCATTATCCACAAAAAGAACCATCTTGGGAGTGATGCGTTTTGGAAGGTCATTGATGTACATCAAAAAGGAAACCGGACCAAGTACCGAACGCTGCGGTACAACGCTAGTGGCTTCGATGTCCCTAGACATCACACTATCGATAGGTACTCTTGTCTTGCGATCGTGGAATTACCTTCTAGTCCAGATAAAAAGGCACCCATTAATACCAGCCTGCTGGAGCTTGCTCAGGTGTATAAAATGGTCCACGCGATCTAACGCCTTTGATATGTGCAAGTCGATTCAAGATTCAAGATTTGGTTAAAAAACAAGCGTGCACGCAGCCACCTTTATCACCTGCCTGTGTCCAGTTGTTCATTGTCTCCAGTAGGTTAGTCAAGCAAGAACGACACTTCCGAAATACATGTTGCTCCCTAGATAACAAGTTTTGGGTTTTACGATGACTCACGATCCTTTCGCACACAATTCTCCCCATAACTTTTGAGATCACGGGAAGGCGTGTAACAGGGCTGTAATTTGCTAGGTTATAACGAGTACCACCTTTATAGACGGGCGTTATGATTACTGTCTTCCAGTCAACCGGTACAACATCATCCATTTAAGAGTGATTAAATTATTTCTGTCGTCAAAGCGACAATCCCATTTGTAAATAGAGGTTGTTTTTCCCAGTTTCATTCGTTTGTTATCAGTTCCGCGTGGAACAAATGAATAAGCATGACAGACGAAGAACCTGGAAAAAGTGTATGAAAAGTTATGAGCAGCGTTGGAGTAACATTATCTAGTCCTGGATATTTCTATACATTTGATTACCGTAAATGATGTGCTTCCATCGTCGGAGAAGTCGATACTTCACACAAAGTTGGGCCATCAAGTTGAATGATTTATTCTTGGACGAGTCCCGTGGATCTGAAATTGAACGATCGTGAATAAAACTCTGCTAATGTATCAGCAGTTTAATGAAAAGACTCAATGAAGACGCAGTATAGAATGCAAAATATACGGGTATAACATTAGTTTTTATTTACTAGTCGATAAAAGAGCTTCGAGTTGCAGTCGATCATGAGAACCAAGTGTAATTCGAAATATCACATTAACCAGATGACATTATACGCAGTCGCCTGAATTATGACCACAAATTACCTGCGTTGAGTCTTGCCGAACTACCAGGCTCCGTCCCTTAGTTCCATACACTTCATCATACTGTTCTGCAGTTTAAATTTTCTGTTTTTGACTTGCCTTTTGGGGACTAACACTAAATGGTCGTCTAGTATATTTTGTGCACTGTTAACGAGATTATCAATGCCTTTCCGATCAGTGTAATCCAAGTAAGCAAAACTCATTCCGTGGTAATCAGCAAACAGAGCAATGTAATTGGTCATCCTGATGCAACGTGTTTCGTCGCTTTCGCACTTAGCACTACCACAGTATACAAATTCTAGAACGACACGATCGCTTCTCTTAATTGCCGGTTTATAGACAGAATGTTCTGCAGCGGTGCGATCTGATGTAAGTATGATGTCCAGATTAGATGGTTGTTCACATCCTTCTATACGAATGAATTCAAGAACGGGTATATAATGGGGTGCACGATACAAAATAGTTCGAAGTTAATGATCAAGTTTTTTGTGACGGGTGGTAGTCCCAACTGTAAAGCTGAAGAAGGTTGAAAACTTCAATTATCAGTACCCACCACGTTATACCATAGCATAACAGATCGATCAGACTATTGTTATAGTCAGACTTACGGTTGGAGAATAATAAATTAACACAGAAATTCATTCTTTTCTCGAAGTAAGAGTCAGGGAGCATCATGTTTTAATTATGGCTACTATATCTGTCCTCGTTTCATAACAATTTTCGTTCAATTCAAACAGTTTTTTGCGTTGGCATGCGTGTATTTGAGGGCATTTTTCGTGTTTATTGATGGGATGTGAACGACATAATTAGTCCAAATCCATATGAGCCAGATTACGACAGATTTTGTGTTTGGGTTCTTCTGGGTGGTGATTCTGTTAGTGTTGTTGTTGCTTTAACGACTTCGACTAACATCGTATCAGGCTATGTATTCGGATCTTGATTGATTTATGATAAGATGGCAATGAAGTTATTGATATAACGGAAATCGCTTGTTTATTTGTGCAACGATGTGACGCATCTCACTGGTTTCTTCATTGACCATATTCCACTTTATACGCGGATGATCTCATAATATGATGTTGAGATCAAATCAAAATCCCTTCCGAAAACATATGCTTCACAGTTGTGCTTACTTCATGGTAGTTCCAAAATCATCGCGGAAGGAATGTGTGCGATTAATACCCACGCCTTAATGAAGTGGTTGATGCGTGCGTAAGTGTAAGAACCGCAAATGATTTCAAGAATCCCAAGCAAAACAAAACTAGGGGATGAATGGCAGCTGCGATTAGCGGAAGCTCGATTTCACAGACACGAAGGAATGTAGGGGTAAAAGCGAAGCTCATGGTTTTTTCTCTCATTATATAACAGATGTCAAACACGCCCTAAGGTGTGTTTCAACGAGTGAAGTATCTGATTTAGGTGTATTCGCACAAATGTCACAAGTTGTGTGATTCGAAACCCGATTAATTATTTGATTTTTGTAGAATTTGTTCATTTGCATCGTGTCTAACATGGAATCGTTATTTTGTGTCAGCACCGGAAACAGGAGGGCTTAAGGCTGAGTGGCGTATGGTTTCGCCATTCGGGTCGGGTTTCCATGAACGGGTACTCGAGTACTCACATTAATTAAGTCGATATATTCGACTTTTCTCTGTTATTCAACGCAGTTTTATTTTTCGCTAGAATAAAGCCATCATTTTATTGGTTAAAATTTGGTCAAAAATAGAGAATATATAACAAACCAAATTGGCCCATGGAAGATTTTCTACTGGACACAAATTAAAGTTCCGAGTTTAAAAGTCGATTTGAGGTAACATTTTATATGCGAAAATGTCAGCGTGCATCAAGTATAGTGAATTCGTGGCAAATTGTTTACAAGGTTGAAATTCAGATGAATGACCCAGTAAACTACTGAGATAATTCGGTAGGAGAACTTGTCAAACATTTAGGCGTCATATTATCTTAGAAACTTACAGGAATGCATGATCATGATTTTTCGGAATTATTACAGATTTTAAGCTTTTTACACGGTTTAGTTTTCGATATTTTGGCGTCAACCCTATATTGAAATCTCATTTTACTTTCCCTTGTATATTGACTCATATTATGTAGTGTTCGCTTGCATTGTTTCCGTTACTTCTTGTAAGAAAAATTTGTTTCGTTCGCACGCTGTATTCAATAAACGCGTGAGCTCCATTTCTTACGAAGACATTCTAGACTGTTTTGAAACGACAAGTTGCTTCGTGGATAGACTATAAATTTCATTCTCACCGATACAATTCAGTTGTACTGAGATATCCTCTTCAAAAGAACTTTTTCGTTGAATAATGACGGTCTTTTTTTATTTAGTTGACATGATATGTGAATATTCCACGACTGTCATTATGTGTGATAACGAGAGGTATAGTTGTGAGTTTTAACATTGGTATTGCGATGAAATTTCGAAAATTTTCAAGTAAAACTACTTTCTTCTATTCTGTTATTCTTATTTCAATACAATTGGGAATCGTTTTGGAGGCCGACGAGCGAAATCCCCCTGAATCTACTACGAACCATTTTGAAAGTGCATTTTTTTACAAATCTTTCCGGTTTTAGCACAAACTCTTCGTCAGACCCACATTGCTATTCTCTCCAGGAAATGAGATTGAGTTGCTTCCAGTCCACCAACGGTGCTACCCGGTGGTTGTGGTTAAGACGTTCGATTTCTAAGTAATTCTTAATTTCATTAATGTCACTATCGTGGATTGTATACAGTCGCTCAAGCCTAAACCCTTATCATAAAAAGCTGTGAAATCGTTAAAGAAAAGAGCCAAAAATGACTGTCATATGCTAGCACCTCATCTGGTGGATAAATTTGCAAGCTATGTTGAACTTCATACAAATGAAACCTAAGGTTATCTGGTGCTCTACGAGACAAAGAATTCGGGTAAGGAAATACAATTTCTGTATTTAACCGTATAATTACTCAGCCTTGAGTAATCCTTGGGAAGAATCGAAGAACATTTGAACTATTTCTGTAGCATACAGCATAATCTTGATAATAAAATGCTAGTTAACCCAGGGAATGTAACTCAAAGTAATTCAAAATTTTAATGGTCCAACAAGCAAATACTTTTCAGTAACCACAGATTAAAAATAAAGGGAATCAATAAAAACAACACAAATGTTTTATACATATGGAAAGTCAGCACGTGTATTCAGGTGCAAGGTTGGGTTTGGTCAACATATACTTGTCAATTACAGCCTTGAAAATGTTCAGGCTTGTTGCGCAAATGATGTGTGGGGGCAGGGAGTTCCATAGAAAACAGACTCTGACAGCAAAGAAAAATGTAAGGGGACCTTGCAGCTAACATACGTACAAATGAGTGAGTGAAACGATAATATTGCATTCCATTAACCCGTTATTATCTGCAATGTTGTTATATACCATGAAAAATGAACGAGGCTGGGAATAGGAAAACCTATTTTCGATGAGTGAACGTGTAACGTAAGATGCCCAGGATCGATTATTTTTGAGTAGACTAAGCTTTTATTTCTGCCAGATACAAGGTAATAGTGTTCCAATGTAAGATTCGAGTTCTCTGTTGACCTCCTTCGGACGATGTCGACCATGGATGTACATCACAATCGCATGAATTTTTCCATGTTACACAGTGTTTTGAATAAGTAAACAGTCTGATTCGGGAGGAACAATCTCTCCCACAGCGCTTGCAACGATGGGCAAAACACGGTCGGTCGGCTTCAGGTTCACGTCGACGACGTGACCTGCGTTCAGGAGTCAAGAGCTGTATCTTCTACTCCTCAGCTTGCAGACGACGCTTCACACAATTACTCCAATGTGAGCGGTCAAGATCAAGTTCTTCCAAACTCGCGGTTTCAATGCCAAGAGCTTTAATATCTCTTTTACAAACGTCTTTGTACCGCAAGTGCGGTCTGCACATTGGTTGATTTTCTGACTGCAACTCACCATAGAGTAGATCTTTGGAATACGACCTTTTCTATTCTGTAGATGTGACCAAGCCATCGTAGGTCGCGCTGTTGTAGTAAGGTGAACATGCTCTATAGACCAGCTTTTGAAAGCACTTCAGCATTATTAGACGGAATGCATTCGGCTTCCGTTCGTATCTTGCAAGGATGTTTCAGGTTTCACTGCCGTACAGTGAAGCATTTAGTACGCACGCGCTATATGCCATCATCTTTGTCTTTACATTCAACTTCCGATGGCCTCAGACACGAGAGTTCAATCGGGACAGCTGCTCTGTCAATCCGCTTATCAGGCTCCGTGCCTAGCGAGAGGTTATCCGAAATAGTTGAAACAAGATAAGTAAAAGGTGTATTGCTTAAAGCTGACAGTTTCCAACAGTGATGATCGGAAGCAATACAATCCCTTTACCTAGGACTTTGGTCTTGCTCATGCTGATTGTTAGCCTAAAGTCTTTGCATGTCGACAAAACGCATTACATTGGCGACAAGAGGTGTTCTTGGGAGTGAGCAATGATGGCTGCATCGTCGGGAAACAGGTCAGGGATTAGCACATCATGTACTTTGTTTTGTGCTCTCAACCGGTTTAGGTTGAAAAGCTTGCCATCACTTCGCGTGCGTAGGTAAATGCCTTCTGTTCTCGTCCTAAAATCGTGCTTCAGAAACAGAACAAAGATAATGCTGAACGGCGTGGGAGCAAGAACACACCCTTGTTTGACGCCTCGTCGAATTTCAAAGGTTTCTGAACTAAAATCGTTAAAATGGACTTAGCCCTTCATGCCGGAGTGTAAGGAAATAACGAGTTTATGTTCGAATTCTTTACAACTCTAAAGTTTAGGGTTAAACAATTATAGACCTTTCTTGTAAGCTGTAGTCAAGTTGGCGGCATAAAGTTTAATCACATTTCTTACCGAACTTTCGATAACCACCGTTATCATTAACTGTAAAAACAAACCCCTTTTACGCGTTTCTGCAACGCTTTGAAAATAAACAGTTAACATCAATCATGAACAAGTAATCAAAATAATGTTTGCAACACAACATAATCGATTACTCTGGTCTAAATATTCCATTAAATTGCGACTACTAATTTATTCAGAACTGTATTATTTTATTACCGGAAGTGTCTCAGCACCAATTAGATTTTATGCAATTAGGGATGACAAGCGCGCTCCATTTGAAACTGCCAGATATCACAACCATATATTGGTTAGCCACGCCATGTACAATCAAAAGATTGGTTGATCACGTAAGTTATTGTTATAAGTTTCGCTTTCTTACCGCAAAGTTTGTCCGTGTTAAAAAATGTTGAGTTATGGCGCCGCATGAACGGAATTTTTAAGTTATAATAATAATGATAGATTATCACTTTATGATGAAGCGCACGAGATTTCGAAGACTGGCGAATATCAAAAGTTTATTTTTATTTTCAAATCTTCTTAAATTTCTTAGATAGCTAAAAATGAAATCTGTTCTAGCGTGCTTGGAAATCAAAATCATAACTAGGCTGTGGAAAATTCTGTGCGTAAGCTGATCATTGGCTGTAAACAATACCTGAATTGTCTTCTTGTACGTGCGAGGCTTTAATACGTTCGATTAGTTAGTAATAAATCCAAGGTTTGGATTAATCTCACGGCAGGAAGTCAAACAGGATCACATGCGCTGTCATCAGATGATATTTGCCTCCAAAATGTGTTCCTGTATAGAAAAAAGATTATATATAAACAAAAATGCTCATTTGCATGCATTTCCATCACACATTTACACACATAATGTTGGGATAGTAAAATCAGGATCCGTATGTACCTGAAACAGTGGAAGAATGGAAAACAAGTTGTGCTGTTAGATAAGGTTAGTACGAACAACCTGCTCAATCGCGTGTACAAACAGATGTAGATAGGTTTTAAACTAATTAGATTATATATGGTTCGCTAAAATGAATTTATACGAGGATCGCGAATATTGAGTTAGAAAGCCTGAATGTAGAATTTAACACAAAGAGATTGAAATGTTCTGGAACTATCGATGAGATTACAGAACACACAGTTTAAGAGACGGTATTTGCACCAGAAAATGATACTATGAAAAAATGTACGTCATTGCTTCGAAACCTCATATGTATAATTTGTTTAGACTAGGGCGTTCGTTGTAATACTCAAAAGTAATGTATAGAAAATATTTTCAGTATCCTAAGCTTTCCTGTCATTTCCATTCATTGACCAATTTCGTTCCGTTTAAAATCTGTATGTATTCCGAGCAGAGACATTTGCTGCACTATGATCACAATCTTCAGTAATTTTAAGGTGTCGGAGGGTTGGTAATAGATTCTAAAATTCTACATTTTAGCGTTGAAAATGAACCATAACCAAATTACGCAAAAATCTGACGGCTACTTTAATGAGACCGCGACATTTTAAGCCCGGTGTGATGCTAGCAAAGGTTGATTGTGAAATAGTTTCTCTGGAATGTCCATGGTCCCCAGTTGGACACGCTAAATTCACGCGTGTCATATTCCAATCCCTGAAGATGTCCGTGAAAACCGTGGATGTTAAAACCATTTCTACGGGACCATAATTTTTTCCGCAAACCCTTACTGTTAGAAGTTTGTCAGAAGTTGATTTTATAATAACTGTCTTTCGAAAATCGTGAAACGGTCGTTTTATCACACGCTTGATTTAAGTCTATAATTGAAAAATGTGTAATTAAACATCATTGTTGATTTTTGAAATCTATACCTCACGATGGTTTCATATCTCAACTGTTTTAACATCGCACATACGGTTTCGAAATTCACCGAAGCTGAACCTATGCCGATCAATACATTACTTACTTTACTTTGGCGATATCTCATCCTGGAGGATGAGTCGGCTTACAGTGAAGACTTTTGGGAATTTGTGTACAAAGCGGCGTCCCCAGCACCACTCGGCGTTTGTTCGAGTCACCTTCTCTAGCCTTTGCACAACCAACTGCAACCCGCAAGGCAGCAGGAGTTGCCAGAAAGAGCTGGTGTGCACCAACTAACTGTCCACCAAACTCTGTTCCAGATTTTTCCTCAGGGTTTTCTCCCGAAGCCGTTCCCGCCATCGGGTATCCCGCAAGGCAGCGGAGGTTTAAAATCAGGGTTTTCCTTCCCTTAGATGAAATGCCGTCCCAGGCTAACGAGCTCCATCTGCCCGAAGCAAACTGGTTTTCAGGCGCCAGTAACTCGCCTTCGCACCTTCTCATGTTGGTAGAAGCAGTTCCGCCGGGCTCGGAGAGCCACTCATGCAGGCCAGAA
>JACCGJ010012678.1:0-16152 GCA_013407085.1 Atriophallophorus winterbourni
TTCAACTAACGCTCTTAATCCGATTCCACATTTCTGCACGCATTACTATTGCTACCGCTACTAGCGTCGAAAATTTTATTCGAAATTTAGGTATAACGATTCTACGAGACTCACTTATTGACTCATGGTAAGTATTTAACTGGAATAAAGGTGAAATTACATGATTATTTGTCGTTTCTTTTTGGAACGAATATTCAATATGATACGGTAATTGTAGGAGTGTGAGCTTTTTGTGACCAACATTAGTTGTATCATGACGGCGTCGTTGTCAAAAAGTATCAGCCCAGTTGTTCCTTTGATCCCGTTGGTGTCGTAGAGAGAGAGCACTTGCAATATGAACAACAGATAGTTCTTCCTTTTGAAATGCACTGATTTACTCATCAACGAACCAATGGAGAAGAAACTCCATTCCGCTTCTATGGCTCATTACACTGAAAGCAGTAGATACGTGTTAAACCTGCGGCTCGACTATCGTAGATCCTAGCGCCTTGGCTACGTTCGACGGTGCGATAGGTTTTCAGGTCTAATTGGACAGCCAACGCCTGCTTCAAGGTGGATAGCTCTCAGTTGCCGTCTCGCCACGACAATCAGACTGTATTTTTCCAAACTATCGAAACGAATTTCTGTACAGCAAATTTTAGCTCAGATAATAAAAAGCTTGAACGTTTGGTACATGCTCACAGGATTTCATGACGACAACTATAATATTAGAGGTGTCAGTAGAACAGCATTATCAGAGCCTGTTCAGCATTTGCTTCTTCAGTGCTGGCAGGAGGAGATGCGATACACAAAGATCATCACGCTGTATAAGAATTAAGGTGATAGATACGACTGCAACAATTGAAGACGAATCTCCTTCCGAATATTGTCGACAAATTATTTGCTGATGTCATAAGAACGAGCTATACTTTTTAGATGATCGATTTTATTCCGAATCTCTAGTGTCATGCACAGTGGGAGACACCGCTGGCATGAAGGTAAAGCTGAATCAACTTCAAGAAAAATATCTGGAATAGCGTTTGCCATTTTACGCTGTTTTTATTAATTGAAAAGCAAAAGATTTTTGGATTTCTAATTTTTTTCATATGCGCGCAGTCACAATGTGTTTCATTAATTTAAAGATCACCGGAAGTAGCGTCACCGGTCTATAGATTGCTGCGTCTGAACGGCTAACACCTTTATAAATTAGAGTTATCATCCCTGCTTTATTATGCGGTAGTATTTTTCCATCTAGGCTGAGAGTGAATAAGCGCATGAGACGAGCAGTCAAAGCAATTCGACATCTGCAAAGTATAGCTTGGCTAATTCTGTCTGCCCCAGGGTATTTCTTTTCCTTTGGTTGACAAAGTTCCCGCCCAACCATATATATTCATTGATAGTCATTTTACTTGATAATTACAAATGAGAGGAATTTGTTTAAACTTGATATGGGATACAACGCTTAGGATTAAAGAAAATTGAGATAGACATTGCAAATGCATTGGCGGTATATTGGGCAGTGTGAGTAAATCCATTAAGGGGTTTGTAGAGAGAATACTACTGGTTTATTCTTGATCGCTCATTTAAAATCTCGTAGAGAAGCTTAGGATTCATTTTCTTTCTCTTGAGCAAGTTCCATTATTATTGCATGCGATCTTCTTTTACAAGAGTCGTGACGTGATTCCGTATCTTACGAATCGCTTCTGAGTCGCTTCCTCGCCATACATTTTATGAGTTACCTCAGACTCTCACCCAACAGCTAACCATTTATCGGTTCTACACCAAATATCATACTGGTTGTTGTAGTTGCATTTGTGCGGAACCAAAATCGAGTTTTCGTCAGTCATCGAATTTAGATACTTTAGAAACGTATTATAATATGAGCCAGAATCCAAGCAATCAAACTCATGAGTATGTCGATTTCAGAGACTGATACTTAAGGATCGAAATTGTATTTTCCTTGAGACTTTCGTCTGTTCGCTCAATCGTTCCGCACTAGATACATAAATGAACGAAAGCACCGCATGACCACTATTTTCCTAGTGATGCCAACTATTTTATTTTCTCTACCGCGTTTGCCTCGGACGCTAAGACATCGTCAACGTTTGATCAAGACCCCGCCTGAGAGTTGGCTGTTAAACTTGGTTGTGCAGTGAGGCAATTTATATAACCTCCTTGAATTTATGTTCCAACGAATGCAGGGAGTGTTCACTTCTTAAAAACAATTGCCGGAGATTAAAATCACGATTGATGAGCAATTGCGTTTTGTGGCAACTTGCGATTTATTGCTTGGGTTCGGTTAGCTTATCATTAAATGAGCTTTGTGATGATGGCGAGCGGTAAATTATTGCCGATCGTACATTCATCTCCATTAACTTGCTTTTCTGAACACATAAATTATCAGGACGGCTGAGGCCAGGGTCATGGATTACGATACATTGCGTTAAACGTTCAAGAAAGTAGACTACAACTCCACCACCGGATCTTCGATCTCTATCGCGACGGATAAGTGACATTTTCGGAATCAAACGCTCAGCATCAGTCATGCAGGGCTGGAACCAAGTCTCCTTAAATGCAACCAAATCGGGTAAAAGTCTATTACAAATCTCACTTAGTTCATTTTTTTAGTTGAACACAGAGCATTTGTTTATATGCACTTGATCGTATTTATCTTACACAATGTATGATCGTATAATGTAGCTATTTGTCGGACTCGCGATTAGTCGGACCCTTTTCGTTTTTTGGGGTAACATTTTGGCTGTCGGTAACAAGATTGCAATTGTGCTGTGATTGCCATGGTTCTCTTGGTTTTAGTGATAAGACAAGCTCAGGCACGCTTATTCTCACTTCTGTTCGAGGTTTTGAGCGGTTAGATCTCCAGTCGGTATTCATAGCGATAGCCATTTCAGTCGTTAGAAAAGTGATTTTCAGAGGACTGGGCCCATTACCTTTTTAGTTAAAGGATCTAGGTATTCTAAAATTGTCTACGACAATGGAATCACGAGATCCAATTGCATCGGCAAATTACAACCATTGCTCCAGATCATGTTGCTTTGATTCCGATGCTGATACTACATCAACATTTTCGGGGGCACCGAGGAATATTAATCTACTTGAAGTAGACTGGTCTCGACAAATGGGTTTTGGCTGCTGTGGTAATGAAAATGACATACGATACAGTCGCTTGACCGAGGATTTTGGTCTTAGCCATGCTAATTATCAACCCTTCATCATTGAATGCCGATAAAATGCAGTTACTTGGGCTGCTTTTGAAAGTGAGCCATAATCGCTGCATCGTAGTCAAAAGGCTGACTACGGATTAGGATATTGCTTCACATTGCTTTGACCTCTCAAATTTCAAGTTGAAAAGCCTGAAATCGCATCGCATTCAAAAATTAGCTGGGTTTTGATATTTGCATTGTGCTTGTATTCTGTAATAAACCACAGTATAAAGTGACTTGGGTAAGTGGATAAGCAACACTGTAGGGATGTCGAGACACTGCAACTCTGTCCATCAGAAAAATTAATAGAAATTGTCACTTTTAAGAAGAATTTTCTGTAGGTTCTCAAAACAGGCGTTTCTCCGTTCAATAACCAAGAACGTGAGTCTCATGATGGAATTCACATTTCAAGCGTGATCGACATGACAGGAAAAATATGTCGCGACTTCGCTGTACTCAGCCGGAAACCTTAAAAAGAGCTGATAACTACGCGACATTTATTCAACCATCCACGTTGTGGTCTCCAAGAGGACTTGATTTTGATCAACAATATTGTGAATATGGAAAATCACTGTTTGCAATGCCTTATTAATCTACTAGGTTTCTATATGGATAGGGCTTACGCATTGGCTGTGACCATCTCTCTCACGACTCTTCCGTAAAAGACATTTTTTCCGGAGGCCTCATAATGTGTGCTATCATTGTGCTTGTGAAGTGTAGCTTTACTTCAACCGCTACACATTTTTTGTCTCGAACCATCACAGTAGTTGAGCTCAAGCAAAATACAAGGTAATCACACCACAATGCATTTCTTGATTTACTCTAAAATTCAAAGAAATATGTTTAATCCGTCATTTGACTCAGCAGGCTCGATTTAATTAAAAGGGAAATCAACATTCAAAGTCAATTGAGGCATTGTAATGGAAAAAAAGTATTGTTGAACTGAACAGAGCTTTAGTCAAACTTATTTTTCGATGTTAGGAATGAACTTCAATATTTTAAACGAGATTTGCACTTGTTTGCTACTGTTGGATAAGTTTTTGTACAATAGTGGCTTGCAAGCTCAACCTGTTAACATGTTTCGCTGTTTTAGGGTATGTGGATCCTGATCGTACTCTCCATTCTTGATGAATGCAAGCAGCTCGAAACCGGTCGTGGTTTGTGTGCGGTGGCAATGCAGGGATATGAGGATATTTTTTTAGAACCATGGGTTTATCCTCATTCATATGTGTGTGCACATATGTGATTGATTAGGTTGGTCGTACAAACAGTGAAATACAAGCGCAAACATAGTTTAAACTTTCTCCACTGTTTAGAGGCATGTAGATCCTGACCCTATTGTCGTTGCCTAATAAATTCAAGAACACACAATAATTTCTTCATTAATCTGTGAAGTTAATTTAAAATAAATAAATAAATACGTAATAAATCCTCCCATTCTGCAAATATAAACTGCTTAGGTATAAACGTCCGATTTGCATTTGGTGAAGTAATCGAAATTATGTTTATTCATTCAATGAAGTCAAACTATCTGAATGTGTTATATTCCACCAATTACTGTTTTTTATGAGCGGAATAGCAGTGGTATATGAAGGTGGCGGAGATCCAGGGATCCCCGTTCCAACAATCACTTCAGTATCCATCGAGGATGTTTGTGCGTTCCAACCAGAACCAGTTTGTTGTTGCAGTACGTAGGCTGGTGGCATCCCTATATGGTTCTGGGGGTAATTTGCTTTGGGGTAAGAAGATTTTAATGAAAAATTGAAAACAATTATCACCAAACTTTAACCGGCCCATTAGGCAGTTATTCTATTTTCGAGAGATCAGAGCGTTTGCTCTAATTTCCAAATTCATGATGTCAAGTCTTTTGTTTGTTGTTGCACTCGTTAAGGTAAACAAAATTGGATTTCAAATAGGAACGGTTTGGGTATTGGTTGGTTTGTTTGATATTGAAAGTGATAAATTATGGGATTGATCAATATAATACGGTTTGTATAATGCATTAGCTTGATATTCACATTCCGATGCTATAATTGTTCAAAATTGTTTGTGAGCGTTGTCGACCGTTGTGTGTGAGTGCAAGTGTGGCCAATTCCTAAATTATTGATCAATCTTGTGTGCATTTTGATGGGTATACATTCCATGAGTTGAATAACTTAGGCTGGCCATTGTTGAAGAATTATGCTCATTTGGATAAACGAAGTTGAAGTTAAATTCACCATATCTTCCTCCGCACATAGATTCAAAATTCGAGAATTTTCGGTATGGTAAACTATGATAAAACACCATCAAAAAGGAAATTGTAAAAGTTGTACATGATCGAAATGCTCGATCAGGCAGCAGCGGACAAAAATACTGAGGTAAACGAGCCTTAGACAACTAGTCTTTGATAAAGGCTTAAACATAAAGAGCACGTAACGAATTGAGATTTGGAATTGATGGAGGGCGTATTTAGTTCCACTAGATGGCTGTACATTGACAAGTTAAAAATGAAACAATTTTCGGTGTTTTCAAGGCGGAGAAATCACCTTTGTTAGAAATGCGACCTCGATTATGTAGGTTAACATTACGTAATATGTAAAAAAGGTATTATAAAAATGACACACCAAAGACGCAGCATAAACTGTACTTGACGGATACGGTACCTAAACTTGTTCGCAGCAAAATCTTGTTATTTGCGGATGACATCATGCTGTGGACACAAGTACGCACAAGTGAAGATTGCAGACAGTTACAGCTAGACCTCGATGCTATACAAAACTAGTCAGTTAGAAATGAACTAACTTTCAAATTCAGAAAATGCAAGGTATTGACGGTTAAAGACATGTCGAGTTCTCTTACACCCTCGGTACCCATATTCTTGAAAGCACTGACAAGGAAAACGACTTAGGTGTGTGGGTGAGCAGCACGTTCAAACCGTCACGTAACGCCACAGCCCTCTACGAAATGGCGTCAATATTACTGCTTCTTCTAAAACGCGCGTTCGGGGTTCTTATGAAGCAAACTGTTCATCGAATAAGAAATACGTACTTGATTCCCACCAGGGTGACCGAGCACCCTGGCTACAGAAGGACATCAGCCTATTGCAGAGAATATATCATGGGACTACCAAGCTCGTACGTAGTTTAAAGCATGAACAATACGAAGATCTGTTTACAAACTTCAATCTCTTCGACTCTCGCTAGCGCCATCTTAGAGGTGATTTGATACTTAGGTTCAATATACTGCATACCCCCAACCATCCTTTCAATAATCTATTCACGCGACAACCAACACGAACAAGCTGGAATCATAACTATACAGCACATATTCTAGACTCGAGACTGAACTTTCGAAAGTATTTTCATTCTGCATGTGTATGTTTTCCCTGGAACTCCCTACCCAACTTGGATATTATCAAATCGAACTTGGAAAACTTCATATCGACCAATCCAAACATTTAACGTATATATTCTGAACCATGAATACTTTGAACCCATGCATCGAAGTTAACTATACATCTTTAACACATCCAACCGGTCGAAAACAATTTCTGCAGTATGCATTTTTACGTGATTCCTGAATTGATCAGTAAGCAAACAAATCCCGTTTTCACTACATATGTTATTCGTTATTTCCATATTATTCTGTGGGTTTTGTAAATCCATGTGCTTTTCAGACCATTAAATAGAATAGAATTGAATTGAATTGAACATTGTTCGTGAGCGTTAGCGATTGTTGTCGGTGAGTGCAAGTGTGGCGAATTTTTAAATTATTGATCCACTTTGTGTGCATTTTGATAGGTATACATTCCATGAGTTGAATAACCTACGCTGGCCGTTGTTAATTGATTATATTTTTATGGATACACGAAAAGCACAACAATGTTGAGTCGCTTGCACACCAAATTTGGATACAATATCACCAAAAAGTATGTCCAACGCTTATCAGTTGGTATAAGTGCTACTTCATTCGACGGAAAGACTACAATGATTAAAACGCATTTACAATGTGGATAGAGTTGGAAGACCCTAATTGTTGTCACGTATCACGTGTGCACTGCGATTTGCTACTAACTTGTTATAGAGAATGTCCTCCTCTTTCATGTAGACACAAAGACGTTGCTACCATGTCCATGAAGTTAAAAATCTACGGTCTCTATATCAGCCATGATATTGTATGATCCATAAAGAGTTATTAAATGGCGGAATATGTTACCATGTGTGAAAATCGCATCAAACAGATTGAAGTACTTCCATACTCCTGCAGATAGTATTTTGCCTCAAATGGTTACGAAAATATACCAGATCAAATAGTTAGCTTTATCTGCATTTCCTACCAGAATTTAATTTCAAGCTGACCAGTGACGTGCGTAATAAATCTTGACAATGCGTATATCAATATTAGATTTGAATTAATGGCAATGACTTGATCGAATATGAGACATGTTCGTCAAATCGGTTAACGGTGTGCTTTAAATTCTCGTTCTATTCAAAAAATATGTTGATGACACACTTAGAACAACGAAGGACGCTGATAGTGTAATTTATATTCAGCGACAGAATGCACTATCTTTATCTTCATCGTTAGGAGATGAAGGGTTTTATTAGGATCGAACGCGGTATACATATATGGTGTTATTTTATAAATTATTACAATTTAATCTAACGTTTCTCCCTTTGACGCATGAAACCGCTTACGATTTAAAACCCAAAAATGGAAAATGTTAAACTTCACTAAATACTTCGAATCCACATACTATATGGGCTCTCATCAGCGTTCATGGGCTAAGGAATAGAAAGACCTGAATGTGTGTAATCTGAAATATTCACGCCAGTGCTCTGTGCTATACAAAACGTCCTGTCAAAACTTGTAACTGCTGAGAAGGATCTTTATTAGTTTCACACATAAGGTATACTAACGGTCAATTGATACGTATAACCTGGACAAAAATGTAGTGCGCTGTTAAAAAAATATGACACTTAATTCAACAGTGTGTTTATAAAGTGTATTTTGGGCATATCTTATCCCTTACATCCTAATGTCCCATATTGATTTGAAAAATCTATTTTTACGGGGTGTATCATAGTTCTTTGGAATACTTTATCTCAATATGCACTGAACTCTTCTTTCTAGCAATATTTATAGCTAAATTGAACTCACATATTTAGGCGAACATCGTTCGTGAGTTGTGAATAACATATACCATACTGGCTATATGCTACTTTATTCTACAATTTGAAACTATCTGTAAACATTTGGGGTTGTTATGTATTTGTGTTTTTACCATAAATCATTTAAAGTTATTTCAATCATTGAATCCTTTGTTCAGTCGTCTAACGCTATGAGAAGATTCGTTAGACACGAGCGATGAGATCGAAATCGATGCTGCAACAAATTATGCGATTCAAAGTGTGCAACCATTCCTTTTCCAGACTATACGTTCCATGAGCTTAGCAATTACAGTAACATCTAGTAACATCTATTAACATCGCAGTGGGATACACCGTTGGCATGAAGTTATCCCTGAATCAACTTCAAGAAAATTGTGGGGAATATCGTTTGCCATTTTACGCTGATTTTTTTTTAATTTAAGAAAGGCATTCGACAAAAAGCAAAGGAATTTTGGATTTCAAAATGTTTTGTTATGCACGAGGTCCATTGATTTAGAGATCACCGGGAGTAGCGTCACCGGTCTATAGTTTGATGCGTCTAAACGGCTAACAACTTTATAAATAGAAGCTATCATCCCTGTTTTATTATGCAGTGGGATTTTCCCATCATGTAGACTGAGATTGAACAAGCGCATGAGAGGAGCAATCAAAGCAATTCAACATCTGCAAAGTATAGCTTGGGTAATTCTGTCTGCCCCAGGGGATTTCTTTTCGTTTGGTTGACAAATTTCCCGCCCAACCATATATTCATTGACAGTGATTTCACTTAATAATCCCTAATGGGGCGAATATGGTAAAACGTGATATGGGACACAACGCTTAGGATTGAAGAAAATTAAGCAAGACATCGCTAAAGCATAGGCGGTATATTGGGCAGTATGAGTAAATCCATTAGGGGTTTGTACAGAGAATACTACTGGTTTATTCTTGATCGCTCATTTAATATCTTGTACTGAAGCCTAATATACTTTTCCATTGTCTTAAGCAAGTTCCGTTGGTATTGCATGCGATCTTTTTTTACGATGGTTTTCTTGGTTTTAGTGATAAGACAAGCTCAGGCACGCTTATTCTCACTTCTGTTCGAGGTTTTGAGCGGTTAGATCTCCAGTCGGTATTCATAGCGATAGCCATTTCAGTCGTTAGAAAAGTAAGTTTCAGAGGACTTGGCCCATTACCTTTTTAGTTAGAGGATCTAGGTATTCTAAAATTGTCTACGACAATAGAATCACGAGATCCAATTGCGTCGGCAAATTTCAACCATTGCTTCAGATCATGTTGCTTTGATTGCGATGCTGATACTACATCAACATTTTCAGGGACACAGAGGATTAATAATCTACTTGAAATAGACTGGTCTCGACAAATGGGTTTTGGCTGCTGTGGTAATGAAAATGACATACGATACAGTCGCTTGACTGAGGATTTTGGTTTTAGCTAGTTAATTATCAACCCTCTATCATTGAATGCCGATAAAATGCAGTTACTTGGACTGCTTTTAAAAGTGAGCCATAATCGCTGCATCGTAGTCAAATGGCTGATCACAGTTTAGGATATTCCTCCACATTGCTTTGTTCTCTCAAATTTCAAGTTGAAAAGCTAGAAATCGCATCACATTCAAAATGGATGGAAAATATGCAAAGTTTTAATATTTGCTTTGTGCTCGAAGTCTGTCTTGAACCACAGACAAAAAGGACTTGGGCCAGTTGATAAAGAACACTGTAGTGATATCGAGACACTATAACTCTGTCCATCAGAAAAATTAAAAAAAATTGTCAATTTTGAGGAGAATTTTCTGTAGGTTCTGAAAACAGGCGTTTAATTCAATTCAATTCAATTGAATTTTAATGGTCTAAAAATCATATAGCTTGACAATAACCACAGAATAATATGGGAGTTACGAATAACATGGGTAGGAAAACGAAATTTGTTTGCTTACTGAGCAGTTCAGGAATCAAGTAAAAATCCATTGAACAGAAATCGGTCTCAAAGTTCAAAGCTTTTATGGTGTAAAATATATGGGTTTAAAGTTTGGATTGGCCAACATAAAATTGTCCAAATTCGATTTGAATATATCCAAGTTGGGTGAATGTGCAACATTACAAGGTAGAGAGTTCCAGGTAAAGCATACAAAGTTAGTGATGGGTCTTCGCAATGTTCCGTACAACGAAAGATTGCGACGTCTGGGTCTATGCGATTTTACCCAAAGGAGGATACGACGCGATATTACTCTGACTTATAGAATTGTGTATACAGAAGGACATCCACTAAAACACTTGCTTGATGTGTGTGATGGAAAAGTAACACGCGGACATACCTTATCCCTTTACGTCCCAAGTTCCCGTATTGACTGTCAACGCCATTTTTCGTCATACGTGCTATTTCTTTGGAATTCCTTACCCCAACATGTGGTGGACTCTCCTTGCCTGGCGGCGTTTAAAGTGAAATTGGACTTACATATGCAAAAGAATAACATTCGTGAGCCTTACATTTGATATTCACTATTGCTTTTATACTATTGTATTTTTTCCGCTTTTATTCATACCGTCATCCTGTGGTGTTGTAAAGTATTAACTTTTTTAACCATAAATCTTTGAATTTGAAAAATTTGAAATTGAATACACGTACGGAAGGAAAGTACCTTTGACAGTTTAGTCTCGAGTCGGGAATATGTACTGTATAGTCGTTCAACGATGACGATGATGACAACGCTTTGTACCCCCCCTTCTCGCTTTGTAGATCTCATTGTTTATGTTGCACGGCACCATATCTGTATCAGATTGTGCAAATATAATAATAATAATATAATACTGTATAGTCGTGACTTCGGCTGGTTCTGGGTTGAAGTCGCGTGAATAGTTTATTTAGGGGATGGTTGATGATATGCAGTATATTAATCATGAGTATCAAATCACCTCTAAGACGGCGGTAGCAGAAGTCGAATATATTGAGACTTGCAATACTATCTTCGTCCAGCTTAATCTGTCTGCAATCCTCATATGTACGTACTTGTGTTACAGCTTAATGTCATCCGCAAATAACCAGATTTTGCAGCGAACAAATTTAGGTAAGTCGTTGATATACATCAGGAAAAGAAGTGGTCCAAGCACTGATCCCTGCAGCAACCCACTAGTTACTGCAATAGGTCGTGACAAAGCACCATCGACCTTTACTCGAATGACACGGTCTCGGAGATAATCCTCAAACCAGGCTAGTAATGAACCCTTGATTCAACATAGCTCCATCTTTTGTAGTAACAGACTGTGGTTGACACGATCGAATGCTTTTGACATATCAAGATAACAAGCGTGTATTGTGAGACTTTTGTCTACAGCTTGTGTCCAGTCATCAAGGGCGAGCAGAAGGTTTGAAAGGCTAGAGTGTCTTTTCCTGAAGCCGTGTTGTTCGACTGCGAGGCAAGCAATTGTCTTCCAGATGTTTTGTGACGCTGTTCGCTACGAGGCGCTCCACCACTTCATAGATCACCGGTAGTAGTGTAACTGGCCGATAGTTGGATACTTCGGAACAGTTTCCTCCTTTGTGGATGGGGGTAATGATGCCATTCTTCCAAACACAGTGAACAAAAATTTGGGTACATAGAAGTCTAGCAAGTATGTAAGAGGCGTACACAAAGTATAAGCACATTTTTTAAGAATCAACGGTGTAATTTTGTCAGCTCCGTGAGATTTTCTCGTGTTGAGATTAAGCAGTGTGCGAAGGACACTCTCAGATGTAATAGTTAGACGTTGTAAAACATTTTTGGGTGTGATGACGAAAAGTAAGGAACAGGTAACGGTGTTTTGTGGGCTGAAGACAGTGGAGGAGAAATAGGCTAGAACTTCGGCAGATTGCGATGCTGCGGTTGTTGTTCCATCACGTGTCTTTAGAGCAGCAACTCCTGGTTTCACCCTTGACCGGTTATTTATTATCTGGTAGAGAATTTCGGGGTTGAATTCCATTTTGTTGAGTAAATGATTTTGATAAATCAGTTTGTCATCAACAACAAGTTTGTTCACCTTATTTCTCAGCAAACGGAATGTCTCCCAACTTTCAACAGTGGTATCATGTCGATGTGCTCGCCATGCAGCATTTTACAAGGTCAACCATTTTCGTGTTCGGCTTCTCAGCTTGAAGGTATATCCATTTTTTTCACCTTTGGAACATTATGAGAGTGCACTTCAACGGCAAATTTAGGTTCTGTTATCATCCACTGCCACGGATCTTGCACGTTGTCGGACTTAAGGCCAGGGTCTGTGGCGTTCATAAGAGTGGATTTAAGTTGTGGAAAGTCAATTTTTCGAATCACCTTGTTGATGTCACTTTTTCTGATTGCCTGGCAAATATAGTCAAACGTAATAACTTAGTGGTCACTGAGTCCTATTAGAGCTTCATGAGTGAGACTTTCAATCACGTGCTCTTCATTTGTCAGTATTAGGTCCAAGATAGACGGCGTATCAGTATCACGAAATCGGGTGTTTTTGAAAATATGGTTGTAGAGTGGAATTTCTTCTAGCAACTGGTGAGATAAAGCATTTAAGGAATTTTCTAGATGAACTAAATTTCCCTTAAAGTTCGGCAGATTAAAATCTCCGATCAGCAGAAGTCTGCCGCGGTATCTGGTAGCCGCTAAGTTTATATTTGCAATTATTGCTGAATTGTAGGCTTCGTCGGCTGAGGGCGAACGGTAAATCACACCCACTATGCATTTTTCACCTGCTGTTACATTCAGTGAACACCAAAATGTGTCTTGCAGTTGTAAATCGTCATCAGAGACCTCTTGGCAGAGCAGTCTCCGAAAGTGGTAAAGCGCAACACCACCTCCTCGAGTCAGGCGATCGCGACGAAGTAGAGACAATCCTTCAATGGCAACTTCATTGTCTGTTAAAGTTGGATGAAACCATGTCTCAGTTAAAGCAATCACGTCTGGCGAGTATGTGGTAGTTCGTTCAGTCAATTCGTGTAGTTTGTTTGTCAAGCATTAGGCATTCGTATACGAAAATTTGACAGTCGATGTTGACAGCAAAGACGGTTCATTTGAGCAGGTAATTTGAGTAGGTGTCAAAGATGGTGGGTAAATTACATCACCGAGCAATGACGGGGTGTAAGCTGTTTGGTTCAGCAGTTTGCTAGAGAGACTGTGATTGGATATAAACAATCAAAAAAGTTTGTAGTGTTCATATCATGAAAGGTTATTGGGGGTCCGACTCTGTCAGAGCCGGAATGCTCACGCTTTTTTGAAATGGCGCATGAGGTTCCAATTGAACTATGACACTTGGCGTATGTTGATCAGTACTATCCGTTTGGTGAATTCCGGTTTTGATCCTGGACAAGCTTAAATTTACGTTTTGGGGTAGATATCTTCTGTTTGACTTCCATTCACGCTTGACATTATCGGTCATTGCGGTTGTCAATAAGGTTAGCTTCAGATGGCTAGGACCTTGGGCTTTATAGTTTGTAGACAGGCATCCTGGAAGTGCTCACAATTATGGATGTTAAACGCCGATCTTTTCAAGTAAGTATTTCCACTGTTTGTGATCGTGCTCAAACTTTTGAGAAGGATCGTCTGCAGCGTAATCTGGAACACCCAGAAGTGAGATACTTCTTCGATTATTTTCCTCTCGATATTTCTTTGTCGTCCTTCGCTCCCACCATGGTAGATCCGGAAGGATACGACTTGTAGAATTGGAAACATCTCTAAGCTTGTAAGCATTTAAAATTACGTTTTTTACATCCTCAGCTGATTTCAACGTCACTTTTAAAAGACTTGGATCATTTTTGCGGGTGGATTCATGTGGCGGTGTAGCCGAACAATTGATGAGGGGGTAACTGGGGACAGTTTCATCTAACTACAAAGATTATGTCACTCCACTAAGTCGTGCTTCTGTTTGGCTTCGAATAGCGTTTCCTGTTATTCGGTCACGTTGGTACATAACACACTGAGGTTTATACGTGTGGGTTTTGGCATATAGTTTGAGTCCTTGTTTTTGACGGTGGCTATGCGGATTTCTTTCTGAAATCCGCGACATGTGTGAAACGCTGATGAATCCTATTTAGTTTCGATCAGATTTTGCGCAGTTATCAGGGCAAATGTCGGCCTGCTCGAATGTGACAAATTCTTTGTTGAATTTTCGGTAGTGGTCTCTGAGTGCGGCAATAATGGTATTTTTGTCGCGTTGATTATGCGTTCATTAAGTGTTATTAGGCTGGATTCTAAGCCATTTAGACGTGTCTTGATTGTGTTATCAGTGGTCTTCGCTTCAGAAGATGTCACCTTCGGTTTGTTTTTGCAAACTTGGCAAACATAACAGACACTGGGACAAATGTCTCCATTATTAATCGCTACCACGTCTGGGGTCAACGACTTATCACATTTTGCATGCACCTTTGACAAGCAGTCGTAACATGTGACACATCTCGCCTTGGGGCTTACAACCTTCCGGCAAACCGCACACACGCACCGCGGGGTGCTTTGTCTCGTTTCCAGGGTCATTCGGTCGGGAAAAATTTCAACGCTGTTCACACGTAGTGTTTCGACCGATCGATCAATAATGAATAGCGTGATGACGGTAAACTGCAGTGATCACGAAGTAGAGTGAAATCTATAATCAATCCTGCAGTACGTTTCGGAATTTGATCTCAGGATATTCAGGGTAGCTCTAGTCGATGCAGAAGAAGTAGCTCATTCGAACTTGAACAGCGACAACAACTTTCCACGCGAAGATCCGAAATGGGAAAAACACGAAAAATCACAAACTGCACGTATTGCTGAATACCACTACGAGAGTGATAATTCCAGATAGCTGAATTCGAGAGGATTTCAAAAATGTATAAGGTATCCACTTAGGTCCAAGTGGAAGAAGAGTATATAGGTAATCGGGAGCTCAAAATAATGCGACCACTCGGTAAGTGCTGGCAGTAATAAACATGTACGTTAGACTCACGATGGAATACACACTTCCAGTCCTTAAATATATGTCTCGACTTTGCAATGAATAGACCATGGAGCTACAAAACGTTTCTCTGTACTCCGCCGGAAACCTTATAAAGAGCTAATCACTACTCGAAATTTATTCCACAATCCACGTCGTCGTCTCCAAGGGGATTTGATTTTGAGTAACAATATGGTGAATACCGAAAATCACTCTTTGCAATGCTTATTCAATCTATTAGGTTTTTATATGGATAGGGCTTACGCATTGGCTGTGACCGTCTCTCACTCACGACTCTTCCGTAGAAGACATTTTTTCCGGAAGCCTCATCATTGCTATCATTGTGCTTGTGAAGTGAAGCTTTACTTCAACCGCTACACATTTTTTTCTCGAAGCATTGTAGTAGTTGCGCTCGAGCAAATTACAAGGTAACCACACCACAATGCATTTCTTGATTTACTATAAAATTCAAAGAAATATATTTAATCCGTCATTTGACTCAGCAGGCTCGATTTGATTAAACGGGAACTCAACATTCAAAGTCAATTAAGGCATTGTAATGGTAAAAAGTATTGTTGAACTGAACAGAGCTTCAGTCAAACTAATTTTTCGATGTTAGGAATGAACTTCAATATTTTAAACGAGATGTGCACTTGTATGCTACTGTTGAATAAGTTTTTGTACAATAGTGGCTTGCAAGCTCAAACTTTTAACTATGTTCCACTGTTTTAGGGTATGCGGATATTGATCGTACTGTCCCTACTCTGTGAGTGCAAACACCGTGAAACCGGTCGTGGTTTGTGTGCGATTAAAAAGCATGGATATGGGGATTTGTGTTTTAGAACCATGTGTTCAACCTCATCCATATGTGTG
>JACCGJ010012679.1:0-12775 GCA_013407085.1 Atriophallophorus winterbourni
ACAATCGCATTTAAAAAATGAAAAAGTGCTGGACTTGGTTGTCAGAGGCTATTTGAGACGCGTGCCATTTAGGGATGCTTCGGGAATGGAACACCAAAGCTGTGTGGCGGATTCTACTCTAATGGCTTTTCTAGTCAGCAGAACGCACCCACGATTTGTGATATGAAGCTCAAACGTGATATACTTTATTCTGATTTAAATAAAGTAATCTTGTGTGGACGCAATACGGTTTCCGCCGCAGCGTTCGTTTTGTTAAGGGTTTAACGCTCCTTGTGGCAACTTTCTATTCAGCAATGATCTACCACGGTTTCTCATCGGTATGTCACGCGTAGGCCAAAAGGACTAAATTACGTAGAATATTTCAAAACTTGTAACGATATTAGTAAAATGATAGAAAGATTAGCAACTTTTTGAGTTGCCTTTGTTTCTACACACAGCGCTTCATCGTGTTCAAATACAGCTTTCGGTTTCAAGTACCGGAGGCGATACTGCCACACAATCATAACACACTTGTCTTTGGATGTCCGATTCACTGGCCGCTATGTACGCTAGGTTTTCGTAGAATACTAACATATTTCCTATGCTAACGGTAATTACAAATGTCAGGTCGCGTGGTAACCGCTAAAGGCATCAAGTGGACAGTTGGGTGTATGTATGTATGTATGTGTGAAATCGCTAAGTACCGTCGGCAAATCAATTTAGCAAGGTGTTGCCTGCACAATAATGAAGTACTGCACAATTGGACATCCATGACCTGTGATCACGGACCAGCCAGTAAAACGGGAGTAGATAACTGTGATCTCGCTTTCGACCGATGAGTGTTGGCCGGTGATTCAATTAAACCGTTGAGTATACCAATAAGATCGTCCGAAATTGAACAGTTGAAATACATACTAAGGTGTCTACGAATTTCGTTGAACAAATACACCCGATGAACCGTAACTGGATATTTAGACAAAAAATACTACATACACCTAACAATTTTCTTCACTTGAAAGGGTAGACTCGTTTTCTTCGTAAGAATGCTCGTCATTAGGTAACTCAACATATTTGGCTGCGCAATCATCAGCACGGGCAACTTTACACAGGTAGAAAGTAAATATTGCTCAACAATCATACAACCATGACGTTAAAAATACTAAAATGATGGAGACTGATGGGAACTAAAAAGTAATTGAACCTGTTGAAGATTAAGCCCAGACACTGGGATGCGGTGCCTACACCTCGAATCAAACATGCATTCGAGGAAGTGTTGCGAACGAGTAGAGCGTCATCAGCTTGGCAGTTTCCTTGCGAAGTTCACTGTCACGCATTTTAACAAGCTTTCTTCGCCACTTTATTTAACATATAACATCAATCAAACACTCCAAAAACATGATTACAAGACCCCCAACGAACACGATTTTGAGCCATTACAATAAGGGTTAGATGCCACTGCGAATTACGTCTAGCTACAACCTCTGTTTTAAAGTAGAAGTTCTGCTGCCAGCAGGTACTGAAATTGAGAATGGATAATTTTTTCCAGCTAAAATGTGCAGACCGAGAATTATTTAATATAAATCGACCTGCTAAAGTCCTGAATTTCGACGCGTATTCTGACGAACATTTCAGAAGGGGTCAAAAAGACGTTAGATTCTTGTGGCGTCAACTTACATTCACGCGGTTGTTGTGATACTACGTTTATACGGAACCTGCAACTTCGTTTAGACATGATTAATTACAAAGCTCTGTACGCTATTTTGCACTTAAATTAATCGCATTCGTGGTTTATAGTAAAAGTGTCTAGCGCTGCCCCGTTAAACGAGAATTGCATTTGCAGTGCTATAAATTTCCCAAAATTATGTACTTATGCAAGAATGTGTTGGTGTATTTACTGATTTGCGGGTGTGCAACCATACAGTATGTATGAAAGCACAATCCTGATCCAGGCAAAGTGCCGTACAGTCAGAGACTGCACGTGAGCTAAGATACTGTCAGGTTGCCCAGGTTTAGACAGATATGCGAAAGAAAATAGACATGGTAGTGAGACTCCAGCCTGTTTCCGCATGCAGCTCACCACGAGTGGCCGCACAGCATAGAAGTACTGTACGATTGTACATCCGTGCACCGTACAGTACTTCTGTACTAAGCAGGCAACGGCATGCTAAGTTGATTTGCACAACTGTAGTGAGCTGCATGTGGAAACACACTGATATTTTCTATTTTGTATCTGTCTGGTGCAGGGCAGCCTAACAGTATGTCAGACAACCTACCGTCCCTGAATGTGTAGCACAATTGTCCTACCAAAGGAATGATTCCATACTGCTGCCTGGCTCCTCTCAGAAGTTGGTGCAAGTGACTTACAACGAATTATATAAGAGTACAAGCAAAAGAACAAAAGTTGTGGCTAGGCAGCATTCATGGTCACTTGTGATTTAGAATATTCGACCGAAACTCACTTTTGGTTCGACTTCCTTCAATGCTTCCCACGCATCATCAGAATAATCCAATTTAAGCGAAACTGTTAGGTCATTGAAAGCCTTCTCCCATTCTCCAAGCAATCTGGACCTATCAGCAAAACTTTTGCTTACTTAAATGCAAAACCACGCCACTTGTATGGAGCTGCTGAATCGGGATTTATCGATATAGCTTTATCACAATCTCGAATGGCGGCATTCGGTCTCTTCAATTTGATGAAGCAGCTGGAAAATCATGAGACATGTGCAAAATACCTGGCTCGCCGAGCGTATGACAGAGCAGATGATGGATTCAACTTAATAGCTTCCGTAAAAAGGTTCACGGCTGATTCGAGTTCACCTTAAAACATCTTCAAAAAACTAGAAATATTACCCTCTTTCATTTTTTGTTGAGCTTCAGTTCGCTTTTCATCCACTTTATCCAGCATTTCTTCGGTTACTTCTATAGATTCATCTCCCATTTCTTGATGGGGGTCGGAGCTATCATTCACGATCTCAGCATTGTCACCGAAATCTGGAAAATGAAAAAATGTAACCTAACCGATTTCTGATTCTGCTGAAGATTCTTCAGTACCAGAATCTACATCTTGGTACGAAGATTTAGCATCGGAAGTGGTGTCATTCGCATCTTCAGGAATTTTAGCTCCAAGACTGGAAATGAATTATTTTAATAAGTACCTTAAGAGCCATTCTTTGAAAAAGTACAAATTTGGTTGGTTTAAAACACTGGGTTTTTTCTTTATAAGGTCAACAAACGCACGTAACTGATCTAAATGTTTAGCATCCATGTCCAAGAAACGAGCAAGGTTGAAAAGCGCGCGCAGTAGACAAATTTAAAGTAACGTGATTTTTCTCACAAATATCACAACTTTACGTTTACGTTCAACTCTTTATTACATCAACATTCAAAGTTGAAAGCTCATATCACTGTTTTCTGAAACGAATCTATCAATCAATTATGTTTTATGGGAACGGCTCAGTCTTGGGGCCGTTGATGTTCCTCATCTTCATTGATGTTCTAGCCAACCAACTGCGCTCACCCTGTTATATGTTTACTAACGACGTTAATACTGTCGGTAGGTCAGATAACTCCGATCTGATAAGTGACGTGGAAGCTGTAACGGCATGCGCGGTTAAGTGGGACCTTACTCTTAACCTAAATAAGAGTCACTTGCTCTCTACACAGGCAGGCAACATGATTGTCACTACGCCCTCAGCCGACTCGGGGTTCCGTAGGGTAAAATCTACTAAGGACCTAGGAATTGTAATCTTCGCAAACTTTAAGTGGGCTAACCAATTTGCTGCTGCGGCTCAAAGGGCCAGGAGGGAACTCTTTCGACTACGTTCAGCCCTCGCTTGCAGAAAAGCTGAGGTGTTATTGCCCTTCTACAAGGCAATAGTAAGGCCACATTTACAATACTGTATCCCAGCTTGGAAGCCGTATTACCAGAAGGATATCGTGCAGCTAGAAAAGCTACAGAAACTGGCTACTCGCATGATCGAGGGGTTAGCATACACCAATTATGAAAATCGTCTATTAGCATTAGGACTTTTCTCGCTTTGGAGGAGGCAACTTAATAGGGATCATAGAGAGACAATTAAGGTTGTCAAAGGATTAAGTTGTCTCGAATTCGATGACTTCTTTAGGTTCCCTCCTTTGGTTGGTACACGAGGGCACAGCCCTAAGCTAAGTAAACAGTACACCAGGCTCGGATCCAGAACGCACTTCTTTAGCGTCCGTATAGTGAACGCGTGGAACTCACTTCCCGCAGAACCAATCTCGGTAACTTCAGTAATTGCGTTCAAGCATGGGCTGGACGAACAGTGGCGGTTGCTTTTTCCGGAGCATTACCCTCACGACTAAATCTCTTCATATTCATCGCCAAAAATTACAAAAATATTTGGAAAATCATTTTGAAACACAAAAAGCGTTTTTTTTCATTTTTTCGTATTTGTTGAAATAAACTATTGTCCATAGTCTTTTTATTCGATTGAACATGCAACATGCATTAACTCTCTCACCTTTGGTGATGAGACCTCTCCCATCTTCCATTCACAGTTACACACGCCTGTGTTACTTACGAATCAATCCTTGTAGTGGCGGGTGTTTTCAAGCACACCTCTGTTTCGACAATGTCGACTATCGCCCTGTGATACTGATACTGAATATTTCCTTGTAACTTTTATTTTAATGTCACGTCTTCATAACCGGTTTACGAAAAAGAAAACTCAAATTGTTCTCCATAAAATATCGCTGGATATGCGGGGATAACATTTTGCTTTTTCAAAATCTGTGTGCATAAAATCATTCTTGTTCAATTTTGTTCTCCTTAAAAAAATACTCTCAATCTTCACGGACACTTCCGTGCACATGATCTACATACCTCACGCAGTAACTCCAGAAGAACCATCTTAGTGATGTTTGTGTCGCCTGAACAATCTCCCCGAAGATGATGTATTTTCTCTCTCACAATCTTTTCAAATCGGAATTACATTCAACATTCAACGTATTTCATTTCAGCGTGCCGGGATCGTGAATTTATTTTTATTTTTGGCAACGGTGAGTCATCTTTCTATGTCACCCACGTTTAAACGACAAATTCTAACTCTTCTTCAATTCTCCGTCATTTCAAATCCAACCTCGCAACTTAATTGTGTCCAGCTCAAGAGGATGCCGTGGTTTACCTTGTCCCGAGATTGTTTTCGGCCTGTCCAAATGACCTAAAAACCTAGCGATGTTGCAGACTAAACTCAAACGTAGCCAGTTATAATGCAATTGAACTAAAAAATTCAGAGAACGTTTACTTTTATGTCAACCCGCGGATTTTAAATCATTTTTTGCTTCGTACACCGTAATATCTTACAAAAGTGTTAAACTTTTGCAGTTCTATTGAACGTTTCCAGCACGTTCAGGATTTAAACTGCTGTATGTTGTTTTCATGATATGTTTTGCGATCATTATCACAGAAAAGGATTAAAAAATAGTCGTTCTCAAATTCACGTTCACAACATTTTATTTTGTATTTTTATGCAACAAATAAATTTAATCGAAATTTAGCGTTAACTTTTTTCGTTAATGTTTTTGTCCTTACATCATTGTGTATTAGATAAGCTTTCGTCGTGCTAAGGATAAAAGACTGATGCTTTTCCAGCAATGACTCAAAAATCCGTACACAATGAAAAATGATTATATACAGTACTCTGTGCGATCGCTTGAGATATCAAACAGTCAAAATGGAGAACATTTCACTGTGTCTCTTGCTTCTCTGCTGCATTGCACTGAAAGATATTCTTGGCACTAAATTAGTTCAAGAGCTGAACTTAAATTATTTGAATTAGATTTCGGTCCATGAAGACAGACTGCATCAATTCCAAGCATCTCCCTCTTTTCTACGAGAATTTTACGGAAGAAATAAATGTTAAAACATTGTAAGTTAATTGATTTTTTGTAGCCTTTCACCGAAAGCAAATCTGAACGCCCATTGGGCATATTATCTATTTACAGTGTAGCACGATCTCCAGTGAACTGAAATAAATTGTGAGATATCATTCGTAGTTATTTCATAGTTTATATCTTGAGGGGGTTAAGTGGCGTTATCACGAACGATTTCTTTGCCCTAAGACCCGAGCTGGGCAGCCGCGGACATTCTCTCAAACTTGCTACGGAGCGATGTAGACAAGACTCCCTGAAAAACGTTTATAGCCTTAGGTTGGTAAATTTCTGGAACACGCTTCCAGAAGAACTTATATCCTGCAGTTCTGTCGCGAGTTTTATGAACGGTTTGGACCGCATCTGGGGTAAGCTTTGTCCTGAATTCTTTCCCTAATTTCTATGCAAGATTAGGTAGTGTACCATTTTAGCGTTGTCTGGTAAGTGAGAAAATGCTAGAGTTCTGTTTTTTGAATACAAAACTCTTCTTTAGCTGACCTCTCACCGTAAAGGTAAAGAGAATTTTTTATTTTTTTTATTTTTTCAGCAGCATTCATAACGAGGTGCTTCCTAGATACAATCCAAATAATCCCTTTTCGTCATGATTGTCGAGGATATCCAAATGACAATAAGAAAAAAACGTTTTGGCATTGGTGGTTGCTTCTCTGCAGATTTCCACCGAAAGAAATTCTGAACGCTTGATTGGCTCGTTAGCCCATTACTGAACTGTGCAACTGAACTGGAATGAACTGAAGTCAGTATTAAATAGCAAAATCCATTTTTTCCGTTTGGATAATCTTCATATTGGGTCCGCTGCATTGGTTTTTCTGTTAATGGGCTGATTTTATTGATAGCTCAGTCAAATTCCGTGGCAAGATTCCAAGTAATATAGAGCGACATTCCGGTTGTTTACACACCTGCTCATTACAACTGGCCTATTATTTCGATATTTATTTCAGACGTTTTTCGTGGACCGGTGAGCGGAGTTTTTCTGTTACATTCCAGATTATTTTCATATAACAACACATTCGTAAAGATATTGTTAAAAATGGTGTACGCTTTTTCGGTCGCATACCACCAAAAGAATTTGGTATGATTCATTCGTGATTCAGTCACAATCCTTCCTGAACTAGCGCCAGTACAATTTAATAACGGTAAATGATTCTGAAATAGATATTTCATACTATTACTTTTATATTATTATACTCATTATACTTATTCTTCAATATTATACTGTATTCATTATATATATATATATATATATATATATATATATATTCATCACGTATATATATATACATATATATGTATATGAAAGCATGCTTCACCATGATGTGTATATTAAAAATGCAAAAAAACGCCAAAAATACCAAAACATATTGGTTTTTGTGATTTTTTTATCGTTCACAATCGATTTACTATTTCACTTTGATAACCTGTCACCATGATGGTGAAGAGAATATCTTTAATTGTGTTCCAGTGTCTCCGACTCCCAAACCAACTCCAATACTGACCATTGCTTCTTCCGCATAAAACTGATTCTTCTATATGAACCAAAAGCCCTACTGGCGAACAGTTTTGGTTTCCATTTCTCGACAGTTCTTCGACTTTCCTGGATAGTACAACCAGCCGAAACTTCATGCAAATTAAACCACAATCTCTACTCATCCCCTCCATTTTCTAATTTTTTCCATTCAACTTCGGATTTTTTATATATTTTTCTTCAATCACACCCACTAACATTCCGAAGAAGTCAATTCATATATTTATAAAAGAATGTTCTTCATTCTGTAAATTTATTTTAACTGTGACAATTATATTTTCACGGGCACCATTTCCGTCATATTTTTTTCTTTTCTTTTTTTTCAAATTTTGCTCAAAAAAAAATCGCATTCTACCCATTTGCATATTTCGATGCAATCTAGACGAAACTTCATTACTATGACATTGAGCGAATAAAATTAACTTTCTTATCCTTGTTAATTTACCATCCTTTATTAATCGGAAACATGTTCAAAAATTCCGCTTGATAAGGTCATTTTTACAATTCCTTTATTTTGTGCATATTGATAACTTGATCAGGTTTTGCATGCCTTGGTTAACCAGAATATATTATTATTATTATTAAAACGCCTGATTCGAAGTGATTCATTCCATTTAAAATTCCAATGGCTGGAACTGCGACGTGCGCCATTTGAGGCAATGATGTCCCAAATTTCGACGTTTGCCATATATGGTACACACGTTAGCACTGAAATTATACAGGTTTTGACACGTTGCCCAGAAGATGTACAGGCTTTATTGAGGTTACAGTCAAAGTGTTATCTGCGGAAGTTGGAAATCGAATAACATGAGGTTCGGAAAAATAATTGTTTTGCTGCCCAGGTTGTCAAGTGTTGACAACCTTTGACTATATTTATGAATGCTAATACAAACGTTGACGAGGATATACTTCATGTAACTACTATGTTATTTGAATTCATTTGCACGGAAACTCGTCAAAGTAAATTGAAATACTTGAAACGATTAATTATCAAAAATGGACCACAGATACCATTTGCACTGTTTAAAAGTTACTAACTTACATCACACGGATGTGTTCAAAGCGGGCGGTTTGAAACTAGGTAAGCTTTTTTCTTCCTCTATCCTATAACGTTTTTATTTATTTATACTTGCATCCGTTGAATATGACACTTTCTAAATGCTCTGAATCATCTGGAACCCCACAACGTGTCACTCTACGATATTTTTAAATCTCAATGTTGTGTCTACGAGACCTGTCCGCTGTGTGCGTTGACTTATTGATTTCCGATCGATCACTCACTCACTCACGCGCCACGCTTTTAAACTTTGTCCATCGATAATATAACACTGGTTTCGTTCACAAGTCCGGTCGTTTGTTCTTGCTGTTCTTTCGGGAATAAGTGCTTTGTGCTTACTTGTGAATATAACAATTGGCGTCGCGATTCACTGAACCTGTGACATGCTCAGCTCAGCTCGTGCTCCCGATCCGATTTGGGATGATCCTACTGCTCGTCCAACTGCTGAAGAGTGGCAGAATTTCAAACTATCTTTCAAGGATTATCTTAACATGATAACAATTTTCAATCCAACAATCAAGATGACCTGTGAACAAGAGATCGTCTTCTTACGTCAATACCTTGGACGTGAAGGTCAACGATTTTTCGAAGCCCAGAATCTGAGAACCAAAGCAACGATCAACGAAGTGTTCACTGCACTGGATAAATATTGGGGTTCCCGAGTGAATTTGTTTGTCACACGGTATAAATTTTCCCGAATTCGACAGGAACCTGCGGAATCATTAGATGCGTATATTTCGCGGTTGATCCCGGCAGTCCGCCTTTGCGAATTCAATGCAGTTCCCGCGAAGAAGGTAGAAGAAACCTTTCTAATACAACAATTCATTTCCGGCCTATCGGACGGCAGACTCCGGGAAATTCTTCTATCCGAGGATGCAAATAAAATTACTTGGGAACGTGTTCGTGAGATTGCTCGGTGCCGCACTGATATCATGGAGCAGAATAAATCGTTCTTTCATGCAAGTTCTGAGATATCACATGTGAAGCCAGCTTCTGCTCCAACGTTCGAAATCATCGGCCATGAGCTGTTTCCGTTGTGGGAGTAACCAACATTTAGCGAACAGTCCATATTGCCGAGCTCGCAAAGGCAAGTTTAACAAATGTGGTTAGCTCGGTCACTTTGCTCGTGTATGTCGGTCTCAAACAATTTCTCAAGTTCATACAAGTGACACAGACATGGTCGATTCTAATACAGCAACATCGGAAGCTGAACATATTTATGGCATTTCTAGTCACGAACTTACTACATGCTCTGCAATTGAATCCAAATTACCTTCTTCTGATATCCGTATAGTACATTTTTGCTTGGGTGACAGAATGATAACTTTGCCTATGGAATTAGATTCAGCTTGTCCAATAACAATCGTTCCGTACGAGTTTTATTGTACGCATTTACAGTCATTCCCTATTCAACCATCGAATTATGTTTTTGGAAGTTACTCGAAAAACCCTGTGCCCATTCTGGGATTTCTCAACGTGCCCTTATTTCTGGAAAGGGAGTTTAAATCCGTTGTTGCCGTTTACGTATCGCACACTAACAGCAAACCGTTACTTGGTCGAAATGCTATGGTATCGCTGCAAGTGACCCCTTCTATTGAAAGAATGACGATTGCTGCGGTGTGTATTGATAAACTGGAACCTCGTTTTCCTAACTTGTTTCGGGATGACTTAAGGATGCTCAACAAATATGTCATTGTGAAAACATTTCCACTTCCTACAGCTGATGAATTGATTGTGAAGCTCTCAGGAGCAAGAATCTTCTCAAAACTGGACATCCGAAGTGCATATTTCCACATGCCTTTGACAGACGAATCTAGACCACTGACAGCCTTTCTTACACCTAATGGATTGTATCAGTACAAAGTTCTGCCTATGGGTCTTAACAGCGCTCCAGCAGCCTGGCAGAAATTTATCACATTAGCATTGTCCGACATACCCTGCTGCATTGCCTATATGGATGATATCTGTGTTTTCGGATCATCTTTGGAAGAGCATGAAATTAATCTTAATACAGTGTTGCATCGCCTCAATTCTTTGAACCTACGTCTGAACATTCAGAAATGCCAATATTGTGCTCAAGAAGTCGAATTTTTGGGTCATTTAATTTCATCCGCAGGCGTTCGGCCGAATGTTAAAAACACACAGGCAATATTGCAATGCCCGAAACCACAGGACAGTGAACAGATGAAACATTTTCTAGGATAGTATTCCTATTACCTTCGACATTCACATAATTTTGCCACAATCACAGAGCCCCTACGCCGGCTCACCAGACGTGACGTAGCATTCGAATGGAAGTCGGCACAGGACGATGCATATAATCAGATCCGCCGGATGGTGTCCTCATCTCCCACAGTGTCTATTTTTGATGAGGGTTGCCCGACGTTTGTTACAACTGACGCGTCATATGTTGGGCTTGCAGCAGTTCTGTCACAGATGCAGCAGGGGACTGAAATAGTTATTGCCTATGCATCACGTACCTTATCAAAAACCGAGAAAAACTACTCCGCGGGAGAAAAGGAAGCACTGGCTCGCCTTTGGGCCTGTGAACGTTGGCATATTTACCTTTTCGGCCGTCGTTTCACACTGCGAACTGACCATACAGCACTGACAACCCTGTTATGCCGCGGGAATAAAGGACAGAAGCCCATTCGAATCAGTCGCTGGTATTCCAGATTGTTAGCTTACGACTTTGAAGTAAAATATATTCCTGGATCACAAAACCGCGTCCCGGATGCTTTGTCTCGTTTACCAATGGAAAATGTTGATGAAAATGAAGATCTAACCGAGGTTACACTAATTGATAATTTGGAGGTTAACCATCTGGGAGCTATAACACAGAGGTTGATAAATGATCATACCGAAAAAGATAGTTTACTACAAAAGCTTCGCGGATACCTCCAGACTGCTTGGCCAAGTAAGAAGCTTATTCCTGTTGAGATGAATCCGTTCTATGCTGTGAGACACGAATTGTATCTCGTGGATCATTGCATCACAAGAGGCAACCGTATCGTTGTTCCTTAAACTTTAATACCAACAGTGTTTGCGTGTGGCCACGAAGGACATCCCGGAATTGTACGAACTAAATCACGTATTCGTGAATACTATTGGTGGCCAAGACTGAATGCCTCAATTGAAGCTGCTGTTCGTCAGTGTGCATGTTGTCAACACGCTGATAAATGTGCCATACCAATACAACCCCCCATTCAACCGATTGACTATCCTATGCACCCTTGGGTAAAAATAGCAATTGACATCATGGGCCCTTTTATGCGAGCTCCGTCATCTAAAAGAAACATGCTTGTTACAACTTGCTTCTACACCAAATGGCCTGAGGCACTACTTTGTGGTGAGGTGACGTCAAAAACCGTGATAAAGTGGTTGCAGTATCTTTTCGCGAGATTCGGATTACCCGAGGAATAAGTTACGGATAACGGTCCACAATTTCGTAGCAACGAGTTTACAGAATTTCTCCGCTTCAATGGCATCAAGCACACTTCACCAGTGCCTTACAATCCAGCAGCGAACGGAATGGTTGAGCGCCTTAACAGAACACTGAAGGAGTCTGTACAAGCCATACAGTTGCAAGGTGATTCGTGGGAGGACGCCCTAATTCTGGCTTTATCAACATACCGAACGACACCACATACGGCCACAGGAAAAACTCCCAGTGAGCTTATGTTTGAGAGACAAGTTCGTACGAAGTTAAATGCCGCATTTCGACCGGCGCAGAGAATCAATAATGACGAGCAGCTTCGTCGACAATGTTATCAAAACAAATACAGGCGGCATGGGCAAACACTCCAACCTGGTTCAACTGTGCGCGTTAAAAAACAAAATTGGTTGAAGGGGGAGAGCGCTTTCAAAGCACCCACGAAAATAAAAACTGTGTGTACACCCGGCACTTACGAATTAGAGGATGGTACAAAAGTTAATGCCAGACGCGTCTATAGTGCTTCTGGGGATCGGCCATTACAACTGCCCGTATGTGACAAAGCAACGCAGCAACCACAAGCTGGAGGGTATAGCCAATTGCGAAGAACGCTCAGGGTACGTAAACCCGTCGACCACTACCAAGCGTGGCGGATTGGCTCGAACAGTAAAGGGAAGAGTGGTGTTGTGTCTACGCTGCATAGACCTGTCCGCTGTGTGCGTTGACTTATTGATTTCCGATCGATCACTCACGCGCCACGCTTTTGAACTTTGTCGATCAATAATATAACACTGGTTTCGTTCACAAGTCCGGTCGTTTGTTCTTGCTGTTCTTTCGGGAATGAGTACTTTGTGCT
>JACCGJ010012681.1:0-14114 GCA_013407085.1 Atriophallophorus winterbourni
TTCGTTGGCAGATCATCTAGTATAAACCCCTTCAACAAGCATTCAGGGGAATATAACTTTTTCTTAATGAGGTTAAAAACATATTGGTCGTTCAAATCTTTTCCTTCGCGCATAATTTTAATCATTTCACAACCTGTTGGCGTTTTCGAACATACATGTTCAATTATCAATTTCGAAGCTGAGATATGATTAAAAAATCCGATTACCATTGACGTATTCACAACCCCATATCTCACATAGTCGTTGACATAGTTGAGATTTTCCAGATGATGGTTTTCCAAATATCACAAATCTTGGAACAGCACGTACCTAGTTTACTAAGATCAGGTATGGTCTCCATGGACACTTACAGATGTATTATTTTTTACATCATATTCAGTATTAGCTTCCTGATGATTTTCTGGACTAATGACGTTTTCTCTTCCTGAAACGGGTAAATGCTCCTGGGTCTTATTGATTTGCCGACTATGACAACATTCACTTGACATTATTGCGAAAACAGAGGGCACATTTGAATTAGACACATGTACTTTTAAATTCTACAGTGTGAAATAAGCCTTGACTCATACAAATTATACAAAGGTAAAAAATTTTATTCTACCGAAAAATCTGCCAGACGATAGTGTATCATGTCAAATGCGGTCACGTTAAATGGTGAGTTTTGCTCATTATTGGCGTTGAAATATTTCACATATATTGCATTATATTCGTGCTTGTACTGTGGTTGCATTATTTGTGTGCGAAATTGTATGTGATGAATTGAATTTAATGAAATTAAATAACCAACCCAAGAATGTAAGTGAGACAAAACCACGCTCACTCGAATCACAGTATGTAAATATTAATGTAGGTTTTACAACGAGAACTTGAATAACAGTATTATTGATTATTATTGGATGAATGATTGAGTATTAGTGATCGTTAATCGAACAATCACCATGTTCACCGCAGTTTGCGAACGATCCTGGGTTTTTTATAATCCCAGTACGGCTTTTTCAACAAACGTTCTGATGTCCACGGAGGTTCCAGCGAACCCGAAACGTCATCCACAGTTGCCAACAATTGTCTCGCTTTTTCAATGGCAGTGGTCGAAGGTGAAAGTAAGGCTTTTCCTCTAGCGGTTTTGAAAAGTACATTATGGACGATCGTTTAGATGAGCTAGAATGCAATGCTGAATTCACTTGATAAGATGAGTTCGGTGATTTATTTGAAATGGTATCTGTTGAATTCTGAAGTTTGCTAACTTTGAAGTCACTTTCTTGGTAATAAAAACTATATTTTCCGTTTGAATCAATGATACGGGCGGATGTGGACCTGTTACCAGGAGAAGCGCTCGAGTCGGTTGATAGGGAAGTGACATATTCATCATCAAATAAAAGAGCTTTAGCACGAGCAATGGCACTGTTGGAAATCGGTCGAAATGTCTTTCCAGATGCAGTTTGAAAACCCAGAGCAACGGGAGCATTACCCATACTATAATAGGATGTATGAAAGTCAACGTTTCGTTTTTCGGGAAGCAACATATTTGGGGTATCATCATCGTTAGTCTGCATTAGAGCCTTGCCTTTTCCGACAGGTTTTTGCAGTCCATATGGAATTAGTCGGCGTTTGAGAAACACAGGGTTTCTTTCTACGCCAAGAGGAATTGGAGGAATTCGCATTTCACCAGTTGCTTGCGAACATTTAATTATGAGATTCTTCAATTCTGAAGTTTCTTCGGACGATGTCAGAAAAGATAGACCAATGTTTAGTGCTTGCATTCCTTTCAAACCGAGAACAGATGGACAAGTTCTAATAACAACGAATCTACATTCAGCAGTATTGTTTTCAGCTCGGATGGAGATCATACACGATCCAACAACAGGAATAGAATGTCCAGTTATTCCTTCAATTGTGAGGCTAGTAGGTTGGATTTTCGCATTGAAAGCAAACTGTTTTAGATCTCTCTGGGTAATAAGTGATTCAACGCTACAGTATCTAGAATAAAATCTAAGGATGCGCCACTAGAAACACAAGAAATGGTTTTAATATGTGGCTAGAATCGCAAGATGTCACGGCCAAAGATAATGATTTAAGTTCATCATTGACATCGCTAACCGGAGCGTTTTTCGAATCGGTCCAATACGTTTTAGGAGTTCGAAAACGGAATCGTTATGACCAGTTTTCCACACTTGTGACATCTGGCTTGATGGAATCAGCAAGTGTGGCGTGCGTGCAGTCTGCGCATGAAGCCCATTTTTTAATTTTGATTGAATTCGAATGATTATCAGTAACGCTACGATAATTCGGTTGATACTTTAGCTGTTGACCTGCTATAGCATTCTTCGCTCTTTCGCGTTTATGTGTATTGAACATAACAGAACTTTCTGCTGGCGACACATCTGTCGTTGCCACGCGCGCATCTCGATACTGTTCACAATGAGCTCTAACATCTTTGAATGAAGGTTTTGGCAGTTTCAAGAGCTCATTTTGCAAAACACTGTAATTTATTCCAGCGATTAGGCAATCTTTTAATTGCATTTCTAACAAGTCACCCAAGTCGCATTTTGCTGAATGAATTAATGATTGTAGAATAAAATCGCGAATTCCTTGATTGTACTGACGCACCATGGAATGAAATTTTGCACGTTCGGTTGCTTCGAAATGTACAGGTTTCAAGTGTTGCATTAAAAGCGCCTTAAGCGTTTCGTATGGAAGGGAAATGGGCAAATCCAGATAAGCCAAATTTTTTATTAACTTTGTAAGATGTACATTGAATTTATTTTCTTGACAACTAACTGTTTAAATCTGCTGGTATTTTTGTATATTTTTACCATTTTTTACCGAACTACTTGAATTTATTCGTTCTTGAGTTTATTTTATTGTATCCTTGTTTGGCCGTTCGCGCGCTATTTGAAGTTGCGATCACTCGTGGTCACTGTTGCGTTGAATATTCTTGTTTTTGGATTCAGTACAAAGCGGAATAATTGAGGTTTGCTATTTTTATTGTATAATTATTTTGCTTCAATGGTACCGTACTCAACTTACGTACTGTCTTGTCAATATCTTGGTGGGTTTGGACGCGTAACTCAACCGTTTGATGGGCACATTGGTGTTTATATCGTAACTGTAATCTTTGACGTTAAACTCGATTTTTCCCGGAAAGTTTTGACTGTTACAGTACTGTTAGGAGGGCACCCCCTGTCGTATAGACAGTGAACGAACTATCGATTATTTGACCAATCAAGATCGATGGTGAGCTCCAATTGTGATTTTTATTCACTGTGATATTCACACATTTGCTCGATTGTGATACTCTTTGCATTCGGTGAATAGACGAATTGAGTGACGGTTGCGTTCTCTCTGACCACACGGGCTGGGCCAACAGTAGTGCAGTACAGACTTAACAACTTGGCGACGGGGAGAAAAAACCAAGCAATTCGAAATGGCGATCACAGCAGAAGAAGTAAAATCAATTTTTTTAGCAACAGCAACGCCAATTCGAAGAAGCTCAAGCCCGTTCGATGCAGACATATTTGAAAAATCTGAGTGTTATTTATCAAGACAAGAAGACTGACGTACAAAACCCAGTGGTGGATGCAATCATCAACAGCATCCCCCAAATTCAATTACGACCCAGAAAGAGGTCTCAAATTCGAATCTTGGTTCAAGAGTTTCAAATATATTTTTAAATCAATTTTCAAAGAAATTTTTGGCGAACAGTCTTTTTTATTTTACAGACGGTAAAACTGCATGAAATTGATCAAGCACGATTGCGACGATTCTGTAACTAATGCAGGAAAAGTATGTGGTCTGCAATCAGAAAAGGATCAAGAGATTCGCACAAGACTACCGTCACTACTCGATCAAAATCCGAAAATCAACATGAAGTCAATAACAACCGAATCCTAGAGGCTACTAAATTAAAGCGTGACACTGCGCTAGTCGAACAATACCCTTGCAAGAATGAGCCGGTGGTTTTAGCAGTCAAGCAGCAAAACAGCCGGCAGAACGATCACCGTGTCGATCAAGACACCAAGCTTCCATCCCATTTTTGCAAATGTGATGAATAGTATTTTGCGCGTTATTGGCCATTCAAGAAGCACAGATGCCAGAAGTGCAACAGGAAGAGGCATAACGAAAACTACTGCTGCACAAACAATTAACAACTTAATTAACACTTCCATTGAATCTTGAATCTTCACATTAGAATGGAAACACTCTGTCGTTACACCCAGACATAAATCTGGCTCGAAGCACACGGTATCAAATTATCACCCAATTAACCACACAGCAATACTATCTAGATTACTTGAAAAAATAGTAAAACATCTATCTTAAATCGCTTATATCCAAGTTTCTTCTCTAGAGCTCAACATGGCTCTTGCATTACATGCAAGCTTGAATACCTATACTATATTACTTCATCGATTGAGGAAGGTTTAGCTGTTGTAGTTGTCTTTCTAGACATAACTAAAGCAATTGCTACTGCTCCTCATAAGTTATTATTATCGAAACTTGAATCATATGGCATCGGTGGTAATCTTCTTTCCTGGTTAACTTCTTTTCTTACCGGTCGCACTTACTCGGTTGAAGTTAATGGCCATAAATCTCGCAGCCTTCCTATTCCCAGTGGGGTGATTCAAGGTAGCGTGTTAGGCCCATTACTGTTTCTCATATATATCAATGACATACATAACGTCATTTCACATAGCAAACTGTTCTTATTCGCTGATGACATGAAAGTCGTTATCACTTTCCCAGCTAATCAAGCACAAACTTATGTAGCTGGAATAAACAATGATTTAGCTGCACTTGCACATTGGGCGACAAAAAACGGTCTAACGTTTTCAAGAGCGAAAACAAATTTTATGCCTATAAGATGCACGATACAAAATAACTCAATCCTTCTTAACAATAACGCAATTCAAATGATTGATAGTACGAGTGATTTAGGATTTCGATATTCTGCATCACTCACTGTCAACGAACAGATAAGCCACATTATTACCGAAGCCTAGCAAAGTATGAATATTATACATAGATCTATAATTCAACCTCATTGTAAAATAGAAATGTATAAATTGTTCATCATTTTATCCTGGACTATTGTAACATATTGTATACCAATATAAATAAATCAGATAGCTAAGTTTTAGAAAAAAAATTCATCGTTCTTTCTCAAAATCCATCTTCGGTTATACCACCAGAAGATCTTACAGAGAAAGATGCATAAAACTGAACCTTGATCCATTATGGTTTTTCAGAATCAAGCATAATTTCATCTCGGCAAGTTTCTTTGTTCTCACTATCGCATATATTGATTCATACGTTCATTTGCTAAATATGGTGCTTTCTAAATACTTGAAAACATCTCGAAACCCACGTGTCACTCCACGATCGAATAAATGTTCAGTCGTACTAGACTCTAATATGTCTACTCTACTCTCTAAATTACACAATTTGGAGACTAATTTTGAAACCATGGTGGATAAAGTGAACAGTATATCGCGCCTTTTCACGGTACTAGAACCTTTGGCGATACTTCTCGACCCCAATTATAATGTTGATTATGATCTGCTTCAGCGCACAGGACGCTTCGTTGAATCTCTAACCTCGGAAATTGAGCAACGGAGAATCAGAGCGAAGAACTTAATCCTTTTAAATATAGCAGATAAATACCCGTTGGATGAACTCAAACGGTCAGTTCTTTCTCATTACGGCCTTCCGGTTGACTCAGCGTCGCTTACCAGGCTTCGTAAATCATCCATTGCTGGCCGCACCCCCATTCTTTTTAAATTTAATAATGAGAATTATGCTTCTCATGTGTTGAAAAATAAGCACGTTCTAGCTTCTGTTGCTAGATTCTCGAATGTGTTAATTAAACGCGACAATACACCCCTACAACGTAAATTTGCCCGCCAAGTTCCCGCTCCAGTGAGAGTAAGCTCTCAATCCCCATCTTGTAATAAGATTTCCACTCCGACCGACATAGACATGCTACCTGAAAATATTACAATCAGCTCAGACGCCGGATCACCGGCTGCACCCCAGGATACTGCTAAGCCACAAGCTATCCCTCGACCAAATCCTAAGGACGTCAAAAAAGTTAAACTTCCAACGTTCAAAGCAATAGGTCCCCTTCTAAACAAACCACCAAGCATTAAGCCACTGGTGAACGATTCTTTTAGGAACAGTAATTCTAGATATTCTAGAAAGTATCTCCATCCATTACCTACGCAACCTCCCATTTACAATTATTATGGGCATTCACATTATGGTTCCCCTAATTCTTCTACATGGTATTCCTACCCTTACTCCAATCAGCATGGTGACCAGCCACAAAACCTTAGTTTAAATAGAAATGGACACCTTAACTTTAACTTACCTTATGTATATCCCAATTCACAAACTGTCATGTCACCCCAAAGAAACATGCATAGTATTTCATCTTGGCCACAACCTGCTCCACAGGTTTATCCATCCTATGCCCCCAGCCATTTTTACCAAGACTATTCACCACAGTCAAATTTTCCACGAATGTTTCCACCCGTATACAGGATTTAACACAATCTAGTTCGAAATCTCAGGTCCCCATCACTAACAAATCTATCTGTACTCTCGCCATCAGCATCCTTCTATTTAATGCGAGATCTATTTCTTCCAAAATGTCTGATCTTCAATTTTTCCTGTCTGCTAACCCAACTGATGTAGTTCTAATCACTGAAACTTGGACAACTGATGAAGATATAGACGCTACGCTTTCCCTACCAAATTATAATATTTTTCGTAAAAATCGGTGCTTCACTCGTGGTGGTGGTTGCATCATATATATTACTAAAAATATTCCTGCCAATCTTCATTGTTCTTCCTCACTGGATGAAATTGATGATTCCATATGGATTGATATACCTTCATTGGATGCCCTTTTCGGTTGTATTTACAACCCACCTCCTCCATCCTTACACAATCTTGATAAGATTAAAAATGCTTTTATTGAAGTTTCTTTGAACCCTTTTAAAAATAAACTTATAGCCGGTGATTTTAACATGCCTTATACATGCTGGAACTCGCCTCAGCAATCTAGAAAATTCTCCTCTTTTTCCGAAGCAATCAACCTACTAGGTTACACCCAAGTAGTTGATAAACCTACAAGGCACTCAAACCTTCTAGACCTTATTTTTACATTGGGTCCTAATGCTAGTAATGTGAAAGTCATAGCACCCCTTCCTGGTTGTGACCATAACATGGTCACGTGTCAACTTCATCTTTGTGAGAATCGGACCTCCATCAGCAAAGCTAATGGTCGTCTCTATGTTGATTGGACAAAGTTTTCGACTCTAATTAGAAACTCTGATTGGACTGACTTCTTTAAATCTCCGGATTTTAACCTTATCTCTTCAATATTCCATAGGAACTTATCTGAATGTCTCGTAACTGCATCAACTCCTCGGAAAACTAAATCAATCAAACTTGATAAAATAAACCTTCTTGAAAAAAAGATAGCCAGTCTTTCTGCTTTTGTAAACCACACACCAGACTTTTATTCATTTTTACGTCTCAAGGAACTTCTTAGCTCTTTTACAACGATCAAATTACAATTCATCGAGAATCAAGAAAGAATGGCCCTGAACAGTGCTTCGAAGACCAAGTCTTTGAATAATCTAACGAGATCTCGATATAATCTAAGTAAACATGAAATTTCTACAATTGTGTTCTCCCATGATGATATGGAATCATCCACATCAGATTCTTCAGAAATAAGTATGCTATTTTCAAAATATTTCAGCCAATCATTCAATACCACCATATACCCTATTCCAGTTCCAAATACCAGCGTATACCCTGTACTCCTAAATCAAAATAATAATTCAATGTGTATTGATTCCATCTCCTTTAGTTTACAAGAAGTTAGCGCAATGTGTCGGCGAAGCAAAGCTTCTTACAAGCCTGATACTGTAGGCTTTGTTCCAGCAATCTTGCAACTGAATACGGATGATATACCTTTAATTTTATTAAACATGTTTAATCTTTCTGTTAAATCTGGTATATTTCCCCTCGAATGGAAGCATTCTGTCATTATACCTTGGTTTATAACAGGGAATTCGCACATCATCACCAATTATCGCCCAATTAATCACACACCTTTTCTCTCTAGGCTATTCGAAAAGTTGATCAAGAATGCACTAATAGCTTACTTAGGCCCAAACGCTTTCTCTCCATTCCAACATGGCTTTTTAAATCAGAAGTCCTGCATTACCTGTCAGTTGGAATATTTGGACTATGTAACCACCTCCATAGATCATGGATTAGCTGTATTGACAGTTTTCTTAGACATTACCAAAGCATTTGATAAGGTTCCTCATTCTCTTCTTCTTCGAAAATTATCATCACTTGGTATTTCCGGACCCCTATTTAATTGGTACTGTTCATATCTTTCTGATCGTACCTTCTCCGTTTCCGTTAAAGGCATATCGTCTGAAACACAACCTATACCAAGTGGAGTCATTCAGGGTAGCGTACTAGGTCCTCTCCTTTTCCTTATATATATTAACGATGTCCAACATTTTGTAAAAAAACTCAAAGCTCTTTATCTTTGCGGATGATATTAAACTTGTCTTAGCTTTCCCAGCCAAAGAGATATCACAGGCTATAGACTCCCTCAACGATGATCTTTCAACCCTTTCAAGTTGGGGCTCACAATGGGGGTTAGAATTCTCAGCTATGAAGACGCAATTCATGGGTATACGCTGCTCAATACCCCCTGCTAGTATCATTCTCAAAAATACACCACTCGCACCTTCTAACGAAATCAAAGACTTAAGATTTAGGTATTCTTCATCTCTTAATTTCAACGAACAAGTAAGATTTCTCATAGCAAGAGCTAGACAGAATTTTGGTTTGATCAATCAAAAATTCCTCCTTCGTGAAAGTAGACTGAGTCTATATAAAATGAAAGTATTACCGATTCTTGATTACTGTAATATAGCCCACTCTCACATTGCTAGGCGTGACTGTATACTCTTAGAAAGCCTTCAACGTAGAATTAGCAAAATCATGTTAGGCTACTCTAATCCTTCATCTTATAAAGTACGATGCAGTCTACTAGACATTGACCCGCTATGGTTACGTAGAATTCGCCTTAATCTTTTTCTTTTCTTCCGAATCATCACAGAGCACCAAGTTAAGCTTAGATCTACCATGCGCTTTCAAGATTGCAATCGTTCTGTACGACGTAACCGAATGAGGCTATTACATATTCCCCTTACTCGCACTAAAGTTCGACAAAACTTCTTTTTAATTAGGTATGCGCATCTTTGGAATTCTCTTCCACTCCATTTTCGCATGTGCACATCTACAGGTAAATTTAAAACACTTGTAGATTCTCTTACTGCTCCATCGCTATGCACAATTCTCAAAATAAACACTTCCATAGACAATATATTTTGTCATGGTATTCCTGGTTATTGAACCAATTGTAATTATTTTGTACATTAGCACACGCATAGAACAGTTCACAATGTACAAAATACATTGTTTCATTAAGTGTCAGGTTACCTAAGGTTTATTTATGTTGCATCAAAACCTGGGACTCGTAGTATATGTATCTATACTTATTGTATCTCTATTGTATCTGTCTAGGCCTGGACAACCTGACAGTATCTCAGCCCACATACAGTCTCTGTCTGTGCGGCACTTTGCCTGGATCAGGCTTGTGCTTTCACTTCAATAGGCTTATTTCACCCACCTTTTGGTTTAAACATAGTTATCCTTAAATAAATAAAAATTGTAACATCTAAAACATTAATTTTTATGATTATCTTTTATAACGCAGCTGTAGTGTCAGGTTACCTAAGGTCTAGGCATGCCTCGTCACATTGCTACACTTCTTAATCGTAACCGTGCGTATTATAACCATTTTTACCATATCCTTAACCGTGATCTGCTTATATTTAACCCATTTATATATGAAAATATGGTTTGTCATAATATATTTACTAAAAAAACAAAAAAGAAAAAACGCCAAAAATGCAAAAAATACTGTTTTTTTTATCTTTTTTATCGTTTATAATCGATTTACTATTTGTATTTAATAACCTATCACCATGATGGTGAAGAGAATATCTTTAATTGTGTTCCAGTGTCTCCGACTCCCCAACCAACTCCGACACTGGCCCTTGCTCCTTCCGCATACGACTGATTCTTCTATATGCACCGGAAGCCCTACTGACGAACAGTTTTGTTTTCCCTATTTTCGACAATTCTTCAACTTTCTGGATCGTACAACTGGCCCAAACCTCATGCAATTCAAACCACAATCTCTCCTCATCCCCTCCATTTTCTATATATTTTTTTCAATTCAACTTCGGTTTTTTATATACTCTCCTTCAATCACATCCACCAACATTCCCAAGAAGTCAATTCATATATTCATAAAAGAACTTTCTTTATTTCATAAATTTATTTTCACTGTGACAATTAAATCTTTATGCGCACCATTTCTTTTATAATTTTTTTCTTTTCTTTTTTCTTCAATCCCTGCTCCAGAATCTATGAGATCCTCTCCATTTGCTTAATTTGATGAAATCTAGATGAATCTTTATTACTGTGTGACATTGTGCGAAAAAAATTAACCTCCTTACCATTGTAAATTTACCATCCTTTATTAAACGGAAAAATATTCAAAAATTCCGCTTGATAAGGTCATTTTTACAATTTATTTATTTTGTACACATTGATAACCTGATCATGTTTTGCATGCCTTGGTTTACCAAGAATATAGTATTATTATTATCTTATTCTTTAAAATACTGTCAACGGATAATATAGAAATAAAATCGAATCTTCATATACGGCATGATTCTAAGTATAGCTTGAGAAACGGTGAAAAAACCATTTAACTACCAAGGTTTCGTACTAAAATAAGGAACAATTTTTTCTCGAATAAATATACTAAACTGTGGAATCTTCTTCCAAGATATATAAGACTCAGTTTCTCTTTAAATGAATTCAAATCACATCTGGCTTCATTTCTTGCAATAGATAAAACTGGCGAACTGTTGAAAACTGGCGAACCTTCTGCTTCGCGTATCCGCATAATGTGCCTGGTAGCCCGTTTTCAATTGTCCTAATGAATTTAAACAATTTACTGAAGTCGCAAGCAGCTGCCGTTGATTTTGTTTCCGTGGCACCAACTTTCTTTTTTGGTTGTCAAACTGGCAATCTGTTTACGTTTACTAGGACTTAGTGACACAGCATCTATGTTATTAGCAGAAACCAACCGACGTTGGTTCATTAGTTATAGTGAATTCACAGAAACCCTGTGTTGAGCTACACAGGAAAACAGTTAATAAAGTGTATGCATGTAGTGTACTATCACTCAAGGCATTTTATGCAGTAAACAGAGAGTGTGAGAGCAGAGAGCGTGAGAGTACTGGATGTCATTTTTATCTGTAGTTTCATAATCGCCTGTCGGCGTGAAATTGCCCGTTTGCTGAGGGGGACCCACTTTTAACCTTTGGCTAAAAAGCCTAAACCAAAAAGCAGTTGGATGGAGACCGATTTTATCTGACTTCTAATCATCGACCTTTCTGGCATTATTAGCTCTGCTAGCACCAAAAGACACCTCAAATTATAACTCAATGGGTCATGGTAGTACACAAACCACGTTAAGGTCCCGTCTCAGCACGACGGGAGCAATTGAGTGAAGCACATCGTGTTTGGCAATAATTGAGTCAGACAATGAGCTTGTCAACTGGGTGAAATTTATCTAAGATGTTCGTGTAAGGATGGAATCAATTGAAGAGGTGGAATTTATAACACTAAACTGAAGAGAATAGATGGGTTGCCGAAGACTAAGTGAATTATGATGAGGTCTAGTAGTATTCAGTCTTTCAAACTGACAATTAGGCCAAGTATAGATTAAAAGCTCTAATGATGGGATGTTGGCATCAATAATCAAAATGAATCCAACGGAATTGGCGTCGAAGGCCTAAGTCAAAAAGTAAGTGATTTGCGATGGTGGGTATTCGTGATTCTTTAATTAACAGTCTGCATACAAATGTTGTTGCACGAGCTTTGCCGTTCATTGGAGATGGGTGAAACTAAATTGATGGCTGCTCCAGTGTCAATGATAAAACAAAAAGAAACTAAATGGGTCACAAACATTAGACGACCTTTGGACGAATCGCCAACTGCAGCCGTCGTTTATACGTATATGCTTGTGGGTTACTTGATGGATGGCTTAGCGAAATATCAACACAAGTAATTGGTTCGCATGAGTGTGGCTCTAACGTAACTGGAAAAGTGTTGCCTAAGTTTCAGACGGCTGTGGTTTTTCGCGAGCTTCAATGTATGTCCTCTAGTTGAGGGGTTGATCGCTCGAGAGAATAGGATATGACAGCCCTCGTCGCCTAAGCCTTTCAGGATTTTGAAAGTTTCTATGAAGTCACCCCGTAGACGCCGACGTCGAAGGGAGAAGAGACCTAAAGAAATTAGTCGTTCTTCGTAGGGTCTCCCAAACATACCTTCAACCATTTTGGTAGCCAGTCGTTGGACTCTTTCTAATAGTTTTATGTCCTTTTGAAAGAAGGGGCTTCAGGCTTGCACGTAGTATTCTAAATGCGGCCTGACAATCGCCGTATATGAAGGGATAAACACTTCCGGCGTTCTACATGTCAGAACGGATTTAAGCCTAAACAGTTCACCTCTAGCTCGTTGTGCAGCGGTGGCACATTGCGCAGCCCATTTGAATTCCGCTGTTACGATTATACCCAAATCCTCAATCCTCTGAATAGATTGAAAGTCGATCCTACCGTTATTCGCAGTTACTGTAATTCTGTCGACTGCTGCAGACAACAGATGACATTTACTATAGTTCAACGAAAGATCCCAATCCTGCGACCATTTAATGACCTTTTCAATATCTCTCAACAAATCACCGTGATCACTGGATCCGGTGAATTTGACATCATCAGCAAACATGTAGCAGGGACATCACAACTGCGATGCCAGATCATCGATGAAGATCAGAAAGAGTATTGGGCATGATGCTGAACCTTGTGGGACCCCACTGGTAACTGTTGAGAATTCAGAGGTAGTATCGCCTACACAGACCTGGAAGGATCTATAACGAAGAAAACTGGTTATCCAGTTGTGAAGCTTACCAGATATGCCTTTGGCCGAGAGCTTCATCCCTAGGAACCTGTGACTAACCGAGTCGAACGCCTTACTAAAGTCTAAGTAAAAGACCTCTACCCGCCCGCCTTCATCCAGTGTCTTAGAAACTCGATCTAAAAAGCATAAAAGATTTGAAAGACACGACCTTCCTTTGAGAAAGCCATGTTGAACCGTGCCTAATGATGAATTGTGCACGAGGTGGCTGCACAATCGATCCCTGATAAGTCTCTCCAAGGTTTTACATAAAACACTAGTCAAGCTTACCGGTCGGAAATTCTTAACTATGTTTGCGTAACCTCCCTTTGGAGTGGGTACGACAATGGCTTTCTTCCAGTCATCTGGTAGGATGCCTTTGCAGAACGATTCTTTATATAACTCACATAGAGGCCCTGCTAGTACCTTAGATATTTCCCTCACAATTTTAGGATGCACATCGTCAGGTCCCGCGGATTTATTTCCGTCTTGATTCTTTAGGACACGTGCGACATCATCCGTGCAAAAAACTACTTCGCTTAGTGAGGCACCCATTTCCGTATTAAGAGTTGGTACTGAGTGAATCGCATCCCCGCCATCCATTCTATGTACGCTTCGAAAATAATCCAGCAAAGCTGCTGACTTTTCGGGGTCAGAATTGGCTTTCTGGCCATTGTCTAATATTGGGGTACCCATGTGCTCCCTTGTCTTAGCCTTAGACTGAAAATAACTATAATACTTCCTACGGTACTTTTTAGCAGATTTCGCCAGGTAAGTTTCGTAGCATCGCTTAAGCTTCCGTTGTAGCTTTACTGTGTTGTTCCTCGAAGCCTTATAGCACGACCAATTTTGATAGGTCGGCAAGGCTGTGTATCTCCACAAGTGTCTGTCGCTCCTAATTATGTTGCGTCGCACCGCAGGAGTCCACCAAGTTGGCTTGTTCTTTAGCCGCATAGGTCGAAAAGGACAGTGAGGGTCTTGAA